>JAGGCT020002029.1:0-25000 GCA_017654935.2 Phymorhynchus buccinoides
TTTGGCAGAGGGGTAGACATCTTGAATGAAAATCCGTTTAGCGTCCTCCAGTCTGAAACAGACACATATGGGACAGTAGTAGATATAAAGATGGTGGGAACGATCCCGGAGGCAATGCCCAGAGGCAGTGCAACTCCAGGAAAGTCCCGAATTTTTAACGGATACAGATGTATTGCAAGTAAATAGACATCTTGAAAAGGAAGGTTCTTATTATATTCATGATTGTGCTGACCTTGACGGTTGACCTTGATAACCGATATTTCCTTCTTTGGGCTATATATTTCATTCCTGTTCTGTATCTCATGAACCAGCCTGAGGGAACAGAATTGCTTCAATTTTTGTGTGGTGGTGCATCACGGCGATGGAGGGGGGGTTATTGTCAGAATCCATTTCTAGTTTATTCTTTTTTTCCTTCTTTTTTTTTAACACTACAGTTTACATTGTCAAGTTGGTAAAACTAGAATTAGGCATGCATGAGATTTTGAAATAATTTTTTTAAAATTGTTTTCACGTGTTTTATACATGTTGCATCAAACATATCGATCACAAGAAAAACATATCACAAGAAATATAAGTGGCCAATCCAACGGAACTTTCAACAGTTAAGGTATCTGTATTCACACACACACACACACACACGCACGCACGCACTAGTAGGGTCGTTTTCGTCTCGGGTACAGGGGCCGTTTTTGTAACTGGCAGGTCCGTTTTCGTCTCGGGTACAGGGACCGTTTTTGTAATTCAGTAGTAGGGCCGTTTTCGTTCCGAGTACCGGGGCCGTTTTCGTAACTAGTAGGGTTGTTTTCGTCCCGGGTACTGGGCCGTTTTCGTCAGGGGCCGTTTTCTCCGGTCACGATACTTGTGGGTATGACAAAGAATGTTTTGCTGAAAAACTCTATGGATCCTATATAAATACAAAAACCAACAACTGTGTGTGCATGACAAACAAAAGAAATGCTATACAACCCCTCACAGACATTACAAGCCAGCTAAACCCAAAACGCACAGTAAATAAAAAGATTCAAAGCTCAACCCAAGAATCTTATTTGACCTGACCTGACCTGAAGTTTTCAAGGTCAAGGATTGGTTGCAGACGAAAAGGGTAAAGGGACGCAATTCACGAAAGTAAAAGGGACGTAACAAGCTGTTGCTTATCATAATAAATCGACGTTTTTTCTTTTCTTTTCTTATTATGCATCAACAACCGGCTATTTTATAGCAAATGTGCTCAAATTTCAATGCAGGAATAAAAAAATAATCGTTTATTATAAAATCCACAGTGCGATGTATCACCGTTGGAAACAATTTCCCGAAACCCTTTGCGAGCTAGGCCGCCATCTTCGTTAGCGTACCTGGGAGCTAGGCGGGAGTTAATTCAGAAGGAAAACATTCGGTTGTGCAGGAACTTTGTGTTCCTTGTGCATCAGAGCCATGATACAGTATATCAAGGTGGTTGCAGACGATGGCGATGAGCCATTGGAACTGCCGGTTGAGGAGGACGGGTCCATCTTGCTCACCACCCTGTCCGCTCAGTTCCCAGGATCGTGTGGACTGAAATATCGTAACCCAGACACTGGCTCTATGAGGGGAATTCGGTTGTCAGATGGTCGTCTCTACCCTCCGGATAAAGATTGGGGGAAACAAGTGTACATCTGTGTGTTTCCGAAAGGTATTTGATGTTTATGCATTTTGTTTTCGCTTCTACTCAGTTCTAGCTTTGTTACAACCAAATGTTAGACGAATTCCCCCTCATGCTCTGCTGCGCCCTCTGACGAGTAATGTGGATACTTTTCACATGTAAAAAACGCAAATTCTGCAAAAACTATCAAGTTGCAAATAAGCGTGTAAGAGTTTTTATGTGCCGTAAGGTTAAGATATAACGGATTCGTCGTTTTTAGCAAAAATACTGCCCGTATTTATGTTAGAGGATGCGAAAAAGGGGAGGGGATGTTGCTGTGACACCAAGGGAAACAACTCTGCTGATTCTTCTCAGGAAGTCTACTTTCACTTGGGGTCACATGCAGACGACTTTTGTGAAAGAAGTTGTATTTTTTGCAGTTGATTTGTTTCATTTCTGATGATCTAATCTACTGTTTGTATTTTATTCCAACAAGCAATTTTTACATTTTTTTCCAGTTGTGAAAATGTTAAACTTAAACTTAAAGGTGAATTATAGCTTTAAAAAAAAAAAAGTGGAATATGATTGTGACCCTCGCATCCATTGTCTCACCCATCCCTCTGTAATGTTTCATGCACCCTACCCCCAAATCCCTACCTCATCCCGCTCCACCCCCACCCCCACTTCTTACCACCAGCACCTCTTCCCAACCTCCCCCACCCCACCCCCAGAAAAAATTAAAATAAGACACCCCTACACACAGAAAGGCCTCGGTGGAGGGCTTCAAATCCCGGATCTGAGAAACAACGCCCCCCCCCCCTCCTCCCCCCACCCCAATCTAAACCCTCCAACCCTACATTTGCTTCCACATTAAACGCCGATCATCTGGGCGGCAATGTTTTTACAGACAGTTTCTGCCTGACCGAAGTCCCCACGTTCTATGCCAACAAAACCATCAACTTGATGATGGTGGTTGGATTGAGAAAGAAGAAGAAGGCAGGAAGAAAAAAATGTCGTGCCTTGCATAATTATATTAAAAAATGTGTCTTTCTTTTGTTTTTTGTGTCTGTTTATTTCTAGTACAGAGATGGTGCTAGAAATTTTCACTTTAGCCCATTTGGCCTAAACAGCCACAAAACCTTAGGCCAATTTCAACAATTTTAGGCCCTCTCGGTCAACATAAAGTGATAAACTCTCAATGACAATGAATGTTATTTGTTTTTTTAACTGTCGGATCACTTCATTTTTTTTTCTCAGATTCTCTCGCTTATAAGTTTTGTCTTCTTTTTGGGAGGCATTTCAATAAAATAAAAAAAAACCACCAACCCCAGTGAAACACTGATGCTAAAGGACGACAAGATCACACAGACTCACACTACGGTGTGGCAAACGTCCGCCATAAGCAGCAAGGGAAGCAACTCTCACGAGGCAATTGGCCTTGTGCTAGCAAAATCATGATACGACAAAGTTAGCTTTTTGATCTCGGTCACACGCGGTGCAAGCAAACTTTGTTTCACTTCGTTGTTCATAAAAAAAACGGATACACTTCGTTGTTCATAAAAAAAACGGACATACTCGTGCCGATTTGGTAATCAAACCTTCGGCCCACTGGGCCGACAGACGGTTGACTTTTAGGACATTTTTTGTAATTTTCGGCGAATCGCCGAAGGCCGACGGCAAACAACAACCCTGTATAATCTATTCCAGTCTTTTTGGATTCATTTTTTGTGTGGACAGTGAGTGTAATAGTAATGGAATTGGAAATAGGATGACTATTTTTTTTTCTCTTTCTCCAACATCGGCAGAATCTTCAACTTGATGAAGGAGGCCGATCAACAGGAAGAAGAAGAAGACCCTGGATGTGCCAAGGATCTGGTTGTCTTTTAATCTGCAAAATCCAATAGTAATGGCTTCAGCAAACTCAATATTTTTTTGTGTCCTTTCTTTTGTTTTGTTTTAAAGGTTAACACAAATGAAACAAATAGATGCACAATTTTTTTTATAGATTCTGAATTTTGAGTTAAAAGCACTGTAAAACTTTAAAAAAAAGTGTCCCATGTGTGTTTGCAGTGGAGGGTAAGTCTGAGCCCACAGTGACCAAGTCTGTGAAGAGCAGCAGTCGGCAGAAGTGCAGCGACCTTATCGTGCTGGGTCTGCCCTGGAAGAGCACCGAGGAGGACCTTCGCACCTACTTCTCCCAGTTTGGGGACCTGCTCATGGTGCAGGTGTGTGTGTGTGTGTGATGGTGCTGGGTCTGCCCTGGAAGAGCACCGAGGAGGACCTTCACACCTACTTCTCCCAGTTTGGGGACCTGCTCATAGCATGTGTGTGTGTCTGTGTGAGTGTGTCTTTGTCTGATGGTGTGTGTGTGTGATGTGCTGGGTCTGCCCTGGAAGAGCACTGAGGAGGATCTTCGCACCTACTTCTCCCAAAACATGTGGGCAAAAGTGTAGTCAGACACTAGTCTACAGTATGACCGCAAATGCCCTGTTGTTGCATGCTATTTGTTATGTTGTTGTTGTCTTACCCTGGCTTAAAGACTCCAGGGATCATCCCAACACCCGAAGCACTTGAACACTATCAGTGCACTGAGAATCAAAAAGTGATCTGAGGCAAGATAAATCAATAGGACAATGTCCTGGCTCTTGCAGAAATCAACAAGACAAAGCGTGCCTGTGATAATTTAATCAGACATTTGTCCTGACGGGAGAGCACAATAGGACATTTTAAATTTTAATAGGTCAATGGCCTATGACCGGGGCCTCGGGACATCACTGCACTATCAGGGGTGACCAAACGTTAAAATTGTCACGCCCTCCGGACAAGTAACTTAAAAATTTTACTCACCCGAACACATTTTCACTAGCCCGAAGAAAACTACAAAAATCCCTGCTGAACACATGCGTGCGCGCACACACACACACACACAGGGGAGAGGAAAGGAGAGAGAGGAAGAGAAGAGAAAGGAGAGAGAGGAAGAGAAAGAGAAAAAAGAGTGGGAAAGAAAGGAGAAAAGTTTACAAAGAAAAGGAGAAATTATTTCAGAGAGGTGGGCAGAGAGGGAGGGGGGAGGAGGAGACTGAGGACGCTGCCTTTCCTTTCTTTTCAGTACCAGTGCTGGCATGTTGTTTGCAGACAGTTGAGCTTGCTTTGATAGTTGGTTACATGGAAGGGAGAGATGGTCTGGGGAGACTCAGTGGTAAAAAAACACAAAACGGGGCTGTGCAGTACTGACATTTTATGTCGCCCATCGGGCTAGTGACTTTTGAAATCTACTCACCCACAGATTTTTCTACTAGCCAATGGCTACCAGATTAGTAGTTTTGGCCAGCCTTGACTATGGTACAAATGCACCAGCTAGGGATGAGAACATTATATGTGACCGTTTTTGGTTACCCCGCCACGTGGGCAGCCACGCTCCGACTTCGGTGGATTTTAGACGGTTGATGTTATGCTGGGAACTTGTCATGGCTTAAGACAATCCCCGCATAACCGTGTAGAACATAGCATTTTGATGTAGCCTTGGTGTTCTAACTTATTTCAACTGGTCTGACACAGCCTCATGCCAAGGCGTTATTGGTTTTAAATTGTCATTCATGCTAGGAGTAGGAGTGACTTTCTATCACAATGGTAGTAGAGTAGTTGTCCGAAACCTCAATTCATTTATTCTACCACAGTACCAGGGCCATACACACCATTTTTTTCTAGATATTTTTGAAATTGTATTCTTTTCTTGCCTTTTTTTTAAAAGAATGTTATGTCTTGTTAGGGGTTTTCTCTGGGTAAACTCTTATTGACGTACATTAAAAAATTTCACTTCTTTTTTGTTTAGGAAATGGTAAGGGGGGAAAAAATAAAAAGGCAAAAGGGGGTAACAGTTTATATAATAAAACATGATTTTTTTCCCATTGTGTATTCAGGTGAAGAAAGACCCCAAGACGGGCCAGTCGAAGGGTTTCGGTTTCGTGCGTTTTGCGGAGTACGAGGCTCAGCTGAAGTGCATGGCCCAGCGGCACATGATTGACGGCCGATGGTGTGACGTGCGCATCCCAAACTCCAAGGTGAGCACTGCTTTCTGCATTTAGCAAGCTTTTTGTGGGTGATGCAAAGAAAAATCTGCAGTAGAAACATAACACCTTGGTTCATTGATGTTTGGAATCTTGCTGTACGAAATCCTTAGTGGAACAGTTCTAATTCTGACTGTTTTAATTGTCAACAGGAGGGGGCCCGGCCCAGCAGATGATGAACGTATGGTGTGAGAGAATTGTTCAAACCTTGGTTCATTGACGTTTGGAATCTTGCTGTACGAAATCCTTAGTGGAACAGTTCTATTTCTGACTGTTTTAATTGGCAACAGGAGGGGGCCCAGCAGATGATGAACGTATGGTGTGAGAGAATTGTTCAAACCTTGGTTCATTGATGTTTGGAATCTTGCTGCTCATGTGAAATACTCGGTGGAACACCTCTAATCTATTCCTAACTCATTGTTTTAACCATCAACAGGAGGGTGCCCAGCAGATCATGAACCACAAGGTGTGAGAGAATTGTTCAAACCTTGGCTCTTTGATGTTTTGAATCTTGCTGTGTGAAATACTCGGTGGAACACCTCCAGGGGTCACGCTAACGCATGTTTCTTGCGTATTTGACGCGTTTTAAAAATCACTGACGCATTTTTACGGCGTTTACGCGTAACCCGTACGCAAAATGACGTCCGTTCAAAATCGCATCTGAGTCTAGATGGTGAATCAGACTTTAGAAGTCCTACGGTCCCTATACGTATAGTGGTTCTGCTACAGCAAACATTGGAACAGACTATATAGAAAAGTTGTATGAGAACTGCTTTCAGAGGAGGTAAGTATGACGAAAATGACTGGTTAGTGAATAAAAATGCATGTATTTGTTGCTGGTCTTGTTTTCATTGTTTTTAGCTCAGATTTATCATTTTGTTCTTTGACATTATTTTTTGCTTCCCTTGCGCATTATTTTGCCGACGTCGCGTAAGCAAAACGCGTTTTTAAAAACACTAGCGCGACCCCTGACACCTAAGTCTAACCTATTTTTTTAGCCATCAACAGGAGGGTGCCCAGCAGATCATGAACCACAAGGTGTGAGAGAATTGTACTAACCTTGGTTCATTGATGTTTGGAATCTTGCTGTGTGAAATCCTCAGTGGATCAGTTCCAGTCCATTCCTAACTCATTGTTCTCCTCCTCCCCAGGAGGGTGCCCAGCAGATGATGAACCGCAAGGTGTTCGTGGGGCGCTGCACGGATGACATGACAGCGGAGGACCTGCGCGTCTACTTCTCCAAGTTCGGCGAGGTGGTGGACGTCTTCATCCCCAAGCCCTTCAGGGCCTTCGCCTTCGTCAGCTTCGCCGACCCGGACGTGGCCCAGTCGCTCTGCGGTGAGGACCACATCATCAAGGGAGCCTCCGTGCACATCTCGGGGGCCGCGCCTAAAGCTAGCGAAAAGCAGGGTGGGTACGGAGCGGGGATGGGCGGCGGGGGCGGGGGAGGGTATGGGCGACCGGCGCCTGGGAGGGTCCAACTACTCCCACCTGGCCGGCTACTCCCCCAGCTACACCCAGGGCTCCTGGAGCCACGCAGGTGGGCGTCCTGGTTCTGGCTCTAACCCAGCCACTTCTTACGGAAACAACCTGGGGCTGGGGAACCTGGGGTTGGGGGCGCTACAGCTCAACCACGCCATGTTGGCCGCGGCCCAGGCCGTGCTGAGCGGAGGGAGCGGGTGGGGCCCCCTGGGGCTGACCAACCAGCAAGGAGGGGGCGCGGGGGGCATGCAGGGAGGGGGGATGGTGCAGCAGGGGCAGGCCGGCGGAGGGCAGGGGGCCGTGGTGCCGGCCAGCATGGCGGGGGGTCCCGGAGGTTCCGGGGCGTCCAACGGCGACCAGACCCAGCAGCCCGGCGTGGCCAACACCCCCACCCCGGCTGTGGCCCCCACCTCCTTCGGGTCTGTGGGTAACGGCACCAGCGGGGCCGGGGGCTTCCTGGGCTGGGGGGGCACCCAGGCCTCGGAGATGACCACCCACAGCCCCAGCCAGATGGCCACAGGCTGGGGCACCACCCACACCAAGGCACCCACCGGCTGGAATTGAGGACAGGGGTCAGCGTGCTGGTGTGGTGTGTCCTCGCTCTGCCTGCCTGCAAGGGGTGGGGGGTGAGTCCACAGGGCTGTTGTTTCTCTTGTTGGGAATGGATGAGTAGCTTTCTGATTTGGTGTTTGTTGTGGAATTGCCAGAACACAATTTTTTTTAATGTTTTCTAGTTTACCTCCTTTTGCCTTTTTATTTTCCCCCCCTTACCATCTGTACCATTTCCTAAACAAAAAAGAAGTTACATTTTTTAATGTACGTCAAATTCTCATTACAACAAAAGTGTTATTAATGATGTTCAATCTTTGTTTTGCTTTGGTAAGCTTCCAAGCTTATGCAGGTCTTTTTTTTTTCTTTTTTTTGTCAATAGGCAGGCAGTCCTGTGTCGATTATTTTGGCTTTGTTTAGTCCAAAGAAGTACACAAAGCGAACAGCTAAGGAAAGAATATGATAATCTTAATACCAAGCAAAAATTGTCCCTCAATGTTTCTTCTCAATGTAGTGTTTGCTTGAATTTTCTCCCCTTTAAACATTATTTTTTTGGCAATGTTTTTCTGATTGTGCTGCATTGTTTGTCTGATGAATGTGGGACGAGGGGTGGGCGAAGGTTTAGCTGATTGAGGCAGGGTGTCAGTTAGACATTTTTTGAGAAAGATTTAAGCAAATTGCGAATGCTACAGAATTAAATGGGAACAACTTTGTTTTTTGAGTTAGTTAGCAATGTGTTTTGTGGTGAAGCAAAAGCTTGAAAATCCTTTTGAAGAAATGTGTTGAGTGGATACAGATTATTCATAACGATTGTGAATAATTTGTGCTGTTCCCTTTAGAATAAGTGCGTTGCATGATGGTTGTACTACTTTTTTTTGCAAACGTGGAATTTGGAAAAGAACATATTTTTAAAACGAACATGTAGAAGGCATATGCATTTTGAAAAAGTATTGAAAGGTCTGGTGACTGGTGGTGTATGAAATTAGAGTTACTTTAGAAGTGGTGTACCTACTGGGTGTTTGTTTTCCCCTGTGTACTATCTTTGTCTGTTTTGCATATATTTGTCTGTTTTGCATGCTCTGAGTTGCTTTGTTCTGGAAAATTGACGAGATCTGGGTTTGTTTGGAGATAACTGGAACGAGTGCTCCGGATTTGATTTTGTTATTATTTTTTAAACAGATTTGGATTTTTCTTGAAATGCGATTCGACTCCAGAGAAGTTGGATGGATGGAAGCAGGCGGAATGTTTTGTTGCGAGAAGAAGGGATGGAAAGGAAGAGTGGTCTATTCTCAAGGTGCTTGATGCAAATGGGATCCAGTTTGAACAGCATGTTTGTGTCGCTGGGTGTGGGTGATGGTGAAGGTCATCAAACATGGTTTTGTCAAAGGTGGTTTGTCGTTGGCAAGCGGTTTGTAGCCAGTGTGGCTGAACATAGAATGAGTACAGGAAGGGTAAATAATTGAAATGATGGTGATTGGAGCGATGATGGAAGTCAATGGCTGCGTGCATGCCGTGAAAGTTCCTGGCGATTGTTGAGTAGTTTAAATCTTGCTGTTCTATGAATGGCTGCAGAATGGGATGCATGTCAACTCTAGGAGTAGTTCTGTTGCTCATTTTCTTCGTCTTTGTGCGCTTTTTCGTTGTGGTGGTAGGTGCGTGGCTTCACACAACAACCCCAAGGGCAGCAGCTGTTTCAGTGTTTCCTCACGGTGTAGTAGTCGAGACGAGAACGAGTGTCACTGAGTGTGTCTCTTTCATGCCAGGGATGTATTTATCGCTTGACAGTGGCGCTGGCTGGCTGGTTTCTTGTGTGTGTTGCCGTGTTCCAAAAGCTCGACGCTGTTTGGAATTCTCATATTTTTGTGGGCGTGCAGAACATTTTAAAGTGAGGTGTTGGAAAAATTTGTGTTTTTACTGTAAGTTGTTGGGTTGAAAAGAAGCATATATATATATGATATATTTGGGGGAAAAATTGTTTTGTGGAATCTGTAATCATTATCCTGAGCGGAATAAGATTGCGTGTTTTTTTCTCTTTCGTTTTCTCTTTTTTGCCTCTTCCTTTTTGTAATTTACACACCCATTGAAAGATATTTTACTTTTTGTGGTCGTTAACACGGGTATTGCGTAGCTGCGCCCTCCTTGGCTTGTTTGAAGTGACAGTGAAGCGTGTTTGATGGAAGAAATGCCTCTGTATTTTTCTGTATTCCGTGCTTTGGTCTTTTTAACCAGTGGACTGCCTGTTTTGTCCGTCAGCCTCTCTGTGTTTTTCTCTCTCTCTTTTTCCTAATAATATTCAGTTGGTGAAGAGTGCGTTTGCTGTGAAAGATTACTTCAGTTTGGTGTATGCCACTTCGTGTGTGGAAATTTGCAGGTGTTTTTTTGTTGTAGAGGTTTTCGAATAAGATGTAGGGGGGGGGGGGGGGGGGGGGATATAACTGAAGGCAGATTGTCTTTAATAAAAAATAAAAAAAAGCATTTGTAATTTTGTGGTGTGGCTGTGTTTTTGTAAATTGAAGGAAAATCGATTGGCTGGTGACTGTACAAGTTTGGTGTTCTTGTGCTTACCAGAAGCCAAATTTGCATGGGATGTCAATTGTTCATTCGTTCATTGCAGGATTATCAGTGTTGTTCATGGATGTTCATGCGCATTAGAGTTTTAGCCCTTTTTTGTCACTCTGTTGTTTTTGGCTCTTTTTTTTTTCAGAGGAGAAAGTATAAATGAGGTATAAGTCGAAAGAGAAAGAATGACTAAAAAGAGATTTAAAAACAACAGGAAATTTAAAAAAAATGGTTCCTATGGGCCAATTGTGTTGCCTCACGATTCACCTTTCTACAGTACAAGTGGCTTGGTGGAGGGAGACCTAAGAAAAGGGAAATATTATTGAACAGGAACGATAAAAAGATGGAGTTTTGTCTTCCTCCTTCCGTCTGCTGGCTATTTTCCTTCTAGTTCTTCTAAACTCTTCCCATATATTTTGACCAGATTAATAGAAAAGGCAAACCAAACTGAACAGGCGTTTGAATTTTGGCTGGTGTACATGCGTTAGTTGACTGTAGTCACATAATGTAGTAATTCATCTCTTGTTTGTACATACCTACATATACATAGACAGAGGGAGTGGAGCGACGGCATTGGCAGATTGTGGTCCATTCAGTTTGTGCCCATGTTAACATTGAAGGTTTTCTCTGCCCGTGCTTCATGTGGATGTTACCTCCCTCTTTTTTTTTTATAACTAAAAATGTTAAAAAAAAAGAAAGAGTTATGGTTCTGCTTATGTTTGTAAAATATCGGTTTTGGACGTTTGTTGGGTAAACTTGTGTTTTTTCGCAACCTGGTTGTAAATTTAAATTTGTTCCTTTTTTTAATGATACAGGAATGTTTTTTCCCAAATAGCTTTTTTTAAAGGTACAGGAATGGTTTGAAAGATGACATTGCCATGCTGGGTGGAATACTGGAAAGCCTGTGTCAGTGTGTATGACTTTGAAACCAGGCTTGGTGTTCACATTGCACACAAAATATTGTAGGGTTGGTTTTCCAAGGCGCTGATATGTAACGATTCTTCAGCTCAGTTATTTAGAAAGAAGTTTTTTTTTAAACTTGTTATTCAGAAAGCAATTGTTTTTGTTTGTTGTTTCAAGGTACACCATTTTATCTTGGCTTTGTTAGCAGCCAGGGAGCGGCAAAGCATGAGTGAACCGTGTTGAGAGTGCTATGTTACACGCAGCCATCCATTCTCAGACTTTCACTTTTGAGTGGCAGAATCTTTTTGGCGATGAATGGTCGAGACAACTTTTGGTTGAATTCGCACGATGATTTTGTTTGTGAGCAAAAGACTTGGGCTGTATATAAATGTCACAAAATAAAAGAGAATCATGAGAAGAATGAAAGGGAATTTTTTGTTAGAAGAGGACTAAAAGTTGTATTATAATCTCAAGAAAGAAAGCGAGCTGCGTTTAAAGAAAAAAAATTGTAGAACAGTAGACTCGGTGGACCCTTGATTGCAAATTGGGCGATATGACTGAATGGAGAGAAGCTGCCTATTGTGGCCTGTGTGGTGGATCAGGTGCTCAGATTGTTGGTAGAAAGCTAAGTTAGAACCAAGGACTGCCTGTTGTGGCCTGTGTGGTGGATCAGGTGCTCAGATTGTTGGTAGAAAGCTAAGTTAGTAGAACCAAGGACTGCCTGTTGTGGCCTGTGTGGTGGATCAAGTGCTCAGATTGTTGCTAGAAAGCTAAGTTAGTAGAACCAAGGACTGCCTGTTGTGGCCTGTGTGGTGGATCAGGTGCTCAGATTGTTGCTAGAAAGCTAAGTTAGTAGAACCAAGGACTGCCTATTGTGGCCTGTGTGGTGGATCAGGTGTTCAGATTGTTGCTAGAAAGCTAAGTTAGTAGAACCAAGGACTGCCTATTGTGGCCTGTGTGGTGGATCAGGTGTTCAGATTGTTGCTAGAAAGCTAAGTTTGTAAACCAAGGACTGCCTAGGTTGTGGCCTCTGTGGTGGATCAGGTGTTCAGATTGTTGGTAGAAAGCTAAGTTAGTAGAAGAGAAGGACTGCCTATTGTGGCCTGTGTCGTCGATCAGGTGTTCAGATTGTTGGTAGAAAGCTAAGTTAGTAGAACCAAGGACTGCCTAGTCGATCAGGTGTTCAGATTGTTGGTAGAAAGCTAAGTTAGTAGAAGAGAACCAAGGACTGCCTATTGTGGCCTGTGTCGTCGATCAGGTGTTCAGATTGTTGGTAGAAAGCTAAGTTAGTAGAAGAGAAGGACTGCCTATTGTGGCCTGTGTCGTCGATCAGGTGTTCAGATTGTTGGTAGAAAGCTAAGTTAGTAGAAGAGAACCAAGGACTGCCTATTGTGGCCTGTGTCGTCGATCAGGTGTTCAGATTGTTGGTAGAAAGCTAAGTTAGTAGAAGAGAAGGACTGCCTATTGTGGTCTGTGTGGTCGATCAGGTGTTCAGATTGTTGGTAGAAAGCTAAGTTAGTAGAAGAGAAGGACTGCCTATTGTGGTCTGTGTGGTCGATCAGGTGTTCAGATTGTTGGTAGAAAGCTAAGTAAGTTAGTAGTAAACCAAGGACTGCCTGGACTTCGTGGTGCCAGATTAGTGCGTAATACTGACTGATGGGAATACTGTATGCGCCGTCATGTGTTTGTAGCGTGAACAGCAAACCGGTGGGTTAGGGTGCACAGAGCTTGGTTAGCGGCGTAATTGAGTCCATGTCATTCGTTTCACTGCCACACACACTCATTATTTATAATCATGCTATCGCCATGCCATCTTTTTTTGCAAGGACCGATACGATAGAAGGATGTAAAGTTGACAGATGAAAGATATACAATAAAGACTTGTATTTAAGTTGAAGCTGCAAGGCTTTAGAGTTTTGTTTAGCTTTTTTTTCACTCAATTTTATTTATTTGCTAACAAGTTTTCTTTTTAAGTTTTCTTTTTTTGGGTTTGCTGGAGATTTTTTTAATTTTTTATCTCAACAAAAAGATTACATCTGGGCAAAAAGCAGGGCAATAGAGCATTTGCCACGCGCCGGTGACCTTGAATTCCACTGAGTTGAATTAGAGAGGTCAGCGCAACTCGGGCAGAACGAGCTCGGGCAAATTAGTCTAGTATAGTGAACGAACACTCGTGGCAAACGCCCTATTAGAGATGAGAAAGTAAAATTCTGATATTCTACTTTTTTTTGCACTGGCGTGATTTTATTGCAAGGATTCTTTTTTTTGTTTATTTTTTTTAAAGTGAAGGAGCATGACTACAAATTTATTGTTTGCAATTGTTAAATTGTTTTTGCTTTTATTTGTTCAATATTTTCCTCTTCTCTTTTTTTTCGTAAAAAGTTAGCTTTATTTTTGCAGTTATTTATTTATTTAAAATTTTCTTTATATAGTTTTTGACAACCAATGAAAAAAAAAAAAGTTTGAAAAGCTATCAACGATGACAACACCTGGAAATTCTTTTTTTAATTTTTAATATCGACTAAAATGCTACCTGGGAAGCATGGAAGAGCATATTTTCTACACCTCAGTCTTTAGATAAAAGTTCAGGTGATTACATCATCATCGTCGTCAATATCATCAATATTGCTGTTGGTTGAAGAAACCAAAAAGGGTTTAAAAAGTCTTGTCAGCATGTCGGTGTGTAAACTGTAATGTTGAAAACCGTTGTACTGGTCTATCTGTAGTGTAACAGGCGGTGTAGTATCTGTAAAGGGCTTTTGATGCGTGTAAATGATGTATGTAAGAGGGCAATGTATAAGGTTTGACATTTCCTATTGTGCTGCACTTGATTGGTTCAAACAGTTCAACACCTTCATTGTTCTTTGTCAGAAGTACATGTACCCGGAAATAGTGGGGATTTTGTGTGTGCGATGTTCAAAACCAGAATATTTCAAAGCTCCTCAAGTGGTGGTTTTTTTTCATGTCAGACTTTTTACTAAAGTGACCATTTGTTGATGTACCCTGGATAAAAGACTCCAGGGATCATTCCAACAGCCAAAGCACCTGAACAGAAATGCATTGGCTAGGGATGAGAACATTACGTGTGTGACCGTTGTTTTATTACCCTGCCACACTCCGACTTCGGGGAGAAAGTGACTATTTGAATGACGTTGTAGTTTGATAGGAAGGAGAAAATGATGCATAAATAAATTAAATTTGAAATTTGTGGATACACCATTTTAAAAAAAGAAGAAAGAAACAAAACATTATTTTTAAAAAAAGCATAGTATGCATAGTTTGTAGAAGAGAAAATAAGTGTCGCTAAAGTCGGTGGAAGAATTGTTGGTGGAAGAATTAGAACCTTGATGATGAGGAATAGAATCATGATAATTATTGTCAGACCATGGCACGAGATTCCTTCCGCTGTGTAGTCGATAGCATGTTTTTTCTTTGTTTTGTATCTGTAAATACAGGAATTCTCTGTAGCACTAGACATAGCCTGTCATGTTGATGTTTGGTTTTTAATTCTGTTGGATTTGTTCATACTTTTTGTGTTTGTATGTCTTGACATAAAGGTTGTTTGGATTGCGTTTAGTTAGTGGGATGTAGTTCATTCAATAACTCTTGGATCCACCACTGTTCTTGCTTTAGCCGTTTAGGATGATTTTATAAAAGATGCAAGGACATTACAGCAAGTCTGTATTGCTTCATTTACTGTTGACAAGATGAACCAAGAAAAAAAATCTGAGCATTAAAAAAAAAATCTTACCTTTAAAGTAAAAGTTCTTGTGGACAGAGGTCAAATATGCTATGGTAGCAACATTTGCAGGTCTATGAAAAATATATCCATGTTCAGGTCATCGTCAATTGGTTGAGAAAAAAAAGAATCCCCGCAGTATTTTTTTGGACTGGTGAGTAAGAAATGTTCATTTATTTTGGATGACTGGGTTACTCTTGAAATGTGGATTAAACAATTTCACTTCTGCCTAACAGAAGTTATCACGGAGGGATGGAAAAAAAAGAAGAAGAAAAGTTTTTTTTAAAAGTGAGCAAATGATTGAAAGCGAGTGATCATTCATTTTTTTCTTTACCCCCCATCCCTGCATTATCTTGTGTAAATAAATATGGAGTGGTGTTATTTGAAAGAATGAATTGGCAAGTTTATGTTGAAATTTTTTTTTTTTAAAGCCGGCTTTTCATAATTAGAAACCGTTGGTTTATTTGTGTATGTGGTGTGTATATACAAATTAAAAAACCATGTTAAAATCTGTGGTGTTTTTTATCTTTAATACAGCGGTTTAGTTCACACCCAGAGAGAAAGGGCAAACCAACATATTTTCCTGAGAGTGTGTACGTGTCATGGGTTATATCACTGGAATTTAATGGAGATGCTTGTTTTGCATTTGTAGTGGATTGCCAACACAAACACATTGCAGGTGTTAAAAAAAAATAAGGATAAAGGATTAGAATAGAAGAAAATTTATAAAAAAAACTATCAATAACCACAATACTTACTAAAAGCAAAAGTATGATTATGATTGTGTAATTAACAGCAGTGTTTGAAATAGCAAAGAGAGACACTTTATTAACCTTTACCGGATTATGCTTTTGACTACACAGACACGATGGCGGGGGTCTTCCACGACCCCCTACTCAGCAAAGAGCGAATTCCTAGGTGTTTATCCCTGTCCGGATGGCGGGGGTCTCCCATGACCCCTACTTGTCAATGAGTCACCATGTGTTTATCCCTGTCCGGATGGCGGGGGTCTCCCACGACCCCTACTCAATGCACTGCAATGCTCTTATTTAAAGTAGGGGTCGTGGGAGACCCCCGTCATCCGGACAGGTATATCCAAATTACGCGTCATATTACATCATTTTTATTTTATACACATTAATGAAATTTAACACACTTAAAGCCATTTACGTTTTTGACAAAGTCATTAAATTTCATGAAGATTGCTTAAATAGTTTTAGAGATATAACATGTTTTGTGTGTCAAGGGGTCGTGGGCGACCCCAGAAGTCCGGTAAAGGTTAAAGGCAACTTTTGAAGAAATCTGAGCTCTGTTAAAATGTTATGCTTGTTAATTATTATGACAATGTATAGTGTTCACTTGAAATATATCAAAATACTACAGACTGTTATCGTCAATAAAAAACTATAAACTGTTGATTGCCCATTGTGATCGGAATGCCAAAGACAAGTGGGATTGAACTTGAAAAAAAGACACAAAAAGTTTACTTTACCCTTAACATCAGTTTCATTTACAAGTTCAAGCCAATTTCTTAGCAGTAGCACTCTGAAGATCATACTATTGGTCTTTGTACACATGAACATTTTTTACTCTTTCCCCATGGCAAGACAGTGATGCACAAGTAATCTTGAATATATGAATAGAAAATGGAACTTGAACAAAAATAAAACGTCATTTACTTCAAAAGCAAGAACTTTTGTATTTAAAGTCTTGAAAGTTAGTTTGCCATTTTTGTTTCTTTTATTTTTAAAGAAAACCCCCCAACCGCTTCGGAACTGGATATTGAATAAATATACCAATGATGATTAAAACGAGCCCTGTTTGGTGACTAGACATCTAGTTTGAATATACCCTAGGCTGTTTGTTCCTGTGTTTGGTGACCCTCTGTGAATGAAGGCAAAGTGTTTTGTAAAAAGCAACGTGCTCACATTGGCGTCATTACTTAAGTCTGGTTATTCATGTGCGACGTCTTTCTGTGTGTGTGAACCAACAACTGGAGGCATGGTGGCGTTTGTTGGATTATTGTCACAGGATTTTGTGTGTTTAATTTTAAAATGTTCATATGATGCTTGCACCGTTTTGGCTTAGAGTTGTGTACTAGCATGAGTTGCGTTTTTTCTTCTTTTCTTTCTTCTTTTTCTTTCCTGTCTCTTGTCTCCAGAACTGTTAAGTGTGGAGCTGTTGTATTCAGGTGTGCATGGCTGTACTGATGTTTTATGAGTAAACATTTGACATTGATATCACAGAAAGTATGTGAGCTTGTTGGCTGTGCGAAACGTTTCTGTATTTGTGGGCTTTTCAATTTCATTCTTCCTCTGTCTTTCTCCCTCTGTGTGTGTGTATGTGAGAAGAGAGTTGAAATTATGTAATACCTGTATATATTCTGGAGCACAAAATCAAATTAATAACAGCAAGAGATGAGAACTTTCCTCCTGGAAGTTCTGATCCAGCAACATTCATTCACAACTATGAATTATAAGATCCTGGCACTTTTCCAGGATTTTGTCTACAACCTTAATTTTTTTTAAACTATCATCATAGTCTAAATAACTGATCTGATCATAATGAAAATCGGCAGAATGATTCTCACTATGCTCTGACTCAGTTCGCTAGTGATGCAGCAAGTCGATACTGAAGCAGCTTCAAGTCGGCAGCGTTTCTGATATCTGCTAATATGAACCAGAGCGTGAACATTTCTGATATCTGATAATATGAACCAGAGCGTGAACATTTCTGATATCTGTTGATATCAACCAGCGGCACTGCAGCATTTTGGGCTCCAGTGACCTTGATCTTTGACCAATGACTTTCATCTTAAACTGGGCCAAGATACTCTACAACTACCTATCTGCATGCAAAACTTGAGGGTCTCTGGTCCCTGTGTTCAAACGTTATGGTGGTAGCGTACATAGGAACAGACAGCACTGAAAACATTAACTACCTATCTGCATGCAAAACTTGAGGGTCTCTGGTCCTTGTGTTCAAACGTTATGGTGGTAACGTACATAGGAACAGACAGCACTGAAAACATTAACTACCTATCTGCATGCAAAACTTGGTCTCTGGTCCTTGTGTTCAAACGTTATGGTGGTAACGTACATAGGAACAGACAGCACTGAAAACATTAACTACCTATCTGCATGCAAAACTTGAGGGTCTCTGGTCCTTGTGTTCAAACGTTATGGTGGTAACGTACATAGGAACAGACAGCACTGAAAACATTAACTACCTATCTGCATGCAAAACTTGAGGGTCTCTGGTCCTTGTGTTCAAACGTTATGGTGGTAACGTACATAGGAACAGACAGCACTGAAAACATTAACCAACTTTCGCTTTGTCGCTGGTTGATTATCAGCCTTAAGGTTAAATAATAATAGTAAATAATATTGATACAGCGATAGTACATTTATATAGCGCTCGAGTCCAAATCACTTTACAATCAATTATTACCAAGTAGACAACAAAAATAGTATTTACGAATGACAGAAACCAGCAACGACGCATGTACAAAGCAAAACACACAGATGCACACACATTCAATGTCATAGCTACTGGGTTGCACGGGCAGACACACATATGACATACACACATTCCAGAGGATACACACAAGTACATTCGCACACATAGCCGCACAAACACATGCGCACATACACCACAAAACAACACATGCCTTCTATTCAATCTCTCCTTACGTGCACACAAAAACAGACAACTGAACAAAAGGGCTCAGCAAATATTTAGCGTGCAGCAAGAAAGATTGGTTTTAAGAGAGGAGAAGGCAGAGAATTCCAAAGGGATGGTGCTTGAAAGGAAAAAGAATGTTGGCCAGCAGATTTGAGACGGATGGAGGGAAGGGAAAGGAAACGAGAATCAGAAGACGAACGTAGCTGGTGAGCTGGGACATAGAGATGAAGAAGATCAGAGATACAGGGGAGGTTGATCATTCAGTGACTTGAAGACAAGGAGGAGAATTTTGTAGTCAATTCGAGATTGAACTGGGAGTCAATGAAGGGAACGGAGGACCGGAGTGATATAATCTGATCTAGGGGCACGAGAAATGAGACGAGCAGCATTATTCTGGACCCGTTCGAGCTTAGAGATGAGAGTCGATGGACAGCCAGCAAGGAGTGAGTTAGGAGTGAGTTACAACTTACAGTAGTCAAGACGAGACAGAACAAAAGCACAGACTAAAGCATTCGCCTTGTAAATTAAAGAATTTGGGTTTCAGTACAATTCAATGCTGAATCGTGACCCAGCTTTTCACAAGACCACACAGTCTGAGGGACAAAAAGCCGCCTCACACTATCCAACCTTTGTTGGAAAAAAAATCAGTGAACTTCATTCAATTAGTTGTGGCCGTGTGTCAAATTCACACTATCAGCAAGCATTGGCTGTATCCCCACAACTGCCTGGATGAGTTGGACTTGGAAGTACATGTACAATTAATGGTGCAGTCGCCAATTCCTTCCGATCTGAATGGAAGGGTTTCCAACCAAAATTTGCATTTATGATTTTTACTCACTCTGTCGAAAGAAAGGAAGACTGGAAAGGTCACAACCATTTTCATCCAACTTGGTTGGATAGTGTGAGGCGGCTTTAACCCCTCTTCTTCTGCCAATAATGTCCACCTGCCGTAACCGGCAATAATTACTGACATGTACTCTCACCGCCAACGCCGCATTTTTGCACCACAATGATTTAAAACCAATGTCATTAAAAAAACTTGAATTCAGGGTCTGTTATCCAATGATTTTTGTGCTCTTGATTTTGGGAGTTAAGGGTAGGCCTTTTAAAAAAAACAACCATGTACACAATTAGGGCAATTTGAACACAGGGAGCGGCGCATACACCCGATAAGGCGCAAAGAAAAAAAAAAGAAAAAAAAAAAAGGAAGAACGAAATGATCAGCGAAAGTAACATCTTACAGGGCCAGTGACGGAAGTGGAAGCCTAACTTATATAACTATATTTTAATGCAATGTGAGTGAACTGTTGTCGGTTTGTTGTGGAAGCTACCAGAGCATGGTGAGTTGTTCATTTCAACTCTCGACCCCCTTACTTTTTTCTGTTTAGAGTATAGAAAGGGCGCATGCGCCGGATTGGGCGCAGGGGTCAAAGTTCAGTAAAAAAAAAAGTTGCGCCTAATAGGCCGTAAATTACGGTAGTAAAGGAATTCCCAATATTTCAGACAAAATCTTTTCTTTACCCATGTAAGTTTATTGGATCATTTTGGCTAAAAAATGGCTTGCGCTGAAGGGGTTAAATCGTTCAGAAGAGATGATAAACCATGTGCTCATGTAAGCTTTATGCTCTACCCAAACATTTTGTCAGATGCAGGGCCTAATGAGTTAAGCGCTTGCTTGTGTTGGTAAGACTTTCATCACGTAAAAGCAATGCACGAGGAATAAGAATTGGGAACTTGCTTCATAATAATTAACCCCTTCACTGCCTGCCCCTGTCTACTATGGGGTGTGTGATGTCACCGATGATGTCATAGTCCTTGAATGCTGGTTTCTGATTTAGACAAGTCAGGAAAGATATATCTAGAATATTTTCTCAGATTGAGTTGAGCATGTCTCTTTTAGTTTTAAATTTGATAAGAAAATCAATAATTTCTCAATCTTTCTCTGGCACTGAAGGGGTTAAGAGCATCAACAAAACATAGTTTCAATTAAAATCTAGTGAGAATAAACCTAAGTGAACAGAATGTGAATGATGCACCAAGCAGAAACACAGTGACCACACTTCTCATCATCACTTTCGCATCTCATCCATTGTAAAGACATCACAAAATTACTCATTTATTTTTTACATTTAATTTCAAACAGAACCATTTCATTCATTCAGAACCCAGGGGAAATTTATTTATTTAGTCTGTTATGATCCCGTCAACAGCTATGGTTATCTCAGGACTGTCACCGCGTAAAGTTTGACTACGTATAACAAAACACACATCAATGATTCTTAACAACGTCCAATAACCTGAAGAAACACAACCCAGTACAATCAAAGAGGGCACAACTCCTGCCAGACAGGTGTCCATCCTTTTTATATGTGTCCGTTTATTATTATTATTTACCAACACTGCTTATACCAAACAAGTGATGGGCAAAAACCTGTATTCAAGTACAGTATAGATTCCTATGGCGTACAAAACGTGTCAAACACTCAATACTTTTTTTTAAAGTATCAATACTTTTGAAACATTATCGCTACTTGGTATCACTCGCTCCCAAATGGGTCGACGCAAAAAGATCCAGCATTTCCGAGTATCTCAAAATGAACACATATAAATTTGGAATTGGTAATTAACTGAAAATGCCCTTGCCAAAGCAGCACAAATTATTTAGTGGGAATCTAAACAACGGACAGAATGGCCGAGGAAGCGACAAGAAGGGCATTTTAAAAACATAATATAAGAGTATTTCATGCTAAGTCATGTTGAAAAAAATTGACATAGTTTCGTGCTTCATTTCATATCCGAGCATCACTTTTTATGTGACTCGTTTGGTAGAGTTCGTAAATGCACATTTTGATTCAAAGTATGGATACTTACACTCTAAAATAATCCATACTTTCGTAAATTACGGAAAATATTAATATTTTTTTGAAGTGCACGATCCTTTTCACAAAGTAGCAATACTTTTGCGAAAAAGGTCGATCCTTTCGTAAATTACGGAAAATATTAATATTTTTTTGAAGTGCACGATCCTTTTCCTTTTGGAAATGGATCGTTCCATTTGGAAATGAGCATTGTTTTGCATTGATACTTTTAAAAAAGTGGGCCCACTACTGCACTACTCTCATTTGTCCGGAACATTGATGTAGAACCCCCCCTTCCTGGCCTTCTCCAGATGGTCGTGGGCCCACTACTACTACTACTACTACTCTACTCCTCTCATTTGTCCAGAACGTTGATGTAGAACCCCCCCTTCCTGGCCTTCTCCAGATGGTCGTGGGCCCACCACTAGTCCTCTCATTTGTCCAGAACGTTGATGTAGAACCCCCCCTTCCTGGCCTTCTCCAGATGGTCGTGGGCCCACTACTATTCCTCTCATTTGTCCAGAACATTGACGTAGAACCCCCCCTTCCTGGCCTTCTCCAGATGGTCGTGGGCCCACTACTATTCCTCTCATTTGTCCAGAACATTGATGTAGAACCCCCCCTTCCTGGCCTTCTCCAGATGGTCGTGGGCCCACTACTATTCCTCTCATTTGTCCAGAACATTGATGTAGAACCCCCCCTTCCTGGCCTTCTCCAGATGGTCGTGGGCCCACTACTATTCCTCTCATTTGTCCAGAACATTGATGTAGAACCCCCCCTTCCTGGCCTTCTCCAGATGGTCGTGGGCCCACTACTACTCCTCTCATTTGTCCAGAACGTTGATGTAGAACCCCCCCTTCCTGGCTTTCTCCAGATGGTCGTGGGCCCACTGGTGGGCGCTGAAGGAGTCCCCCCACTCCCTGATCCCCGCCAGACGTGCCTGAAACACCGCCTCCTTCTTCTTCCGCCTCTCCCTCTTGATTTTCCGCAGTGTGAACTTCATGCGCTTGCGGTACTTCTTCAGCAGGTGGCGCTTCATCTTCTTCCGCCGAATCTTCATGATGGCCCGGGCCTCTTTCGGCACGTCCGCGTTGTTGGCGGTTGGTGGCTCGGAGATTTCTGCGGTGATGGTAGCGGTCGGGTCAATGATGGAGGGGATGAGGTTGGGTGTGTGGGGGAGGTCATAAGGGGCGGTGGAGGAGGGGAGCTGGTCCAGAATGGCCAGCTCGGGAAGGGTGGTGAGCTTCTCTGACGGACATACATACTCCAGGTGGTCTTTGTGAGGCCAGGAAGCCAGATCCCACTTTCTTTTGAAAGACGAGGTCAATTCATCGGAAGAGCTTGATTTTTCGGATGCACTCGCTTTGAGATAGGATGCCTCTTCAGCTTCCTGCCCGCGCAAACTGAGGCCCAACAACAGGGAACAGACACGCCCTCCATGCCTTTGGCCTTGGCTATCAAACCCCACACTGGTATCAGTCTTCTCCCATTCTTGGCAAGGGTCGGACCTAGGACCAGTGTTTTTGGTGGTGAGGCAAGGCAAAGAGGACAGGACGGCGGGCTGAGAGGAAGGACTGAGGGGGCGCTGGGGGACGGAGGTTAGCCAGCGTCGCACGCAATTCGTGCTCTGTCCATTGAGGGAAGCAACATGGCTGCTGCTGTGACCTGATTGGACAGAGGAGAACAGAATACATCCAGACTTACATTTTAAAGGTTGAAAGCACTTGTAAGACGAGACATAAAAAAAAAAATAATACCTTACTGAAATTGTTTGTTGAATACAAATTCTGATTTCAGTTCGGATTAAAAGACTTCTGATTTTATTGTGACCTTCAAACAGAAGAAACCTGTTGCCAGCTTGCGCATAAAATACAGAATAATGAAAACATTTCATTAACTGGTCAGTTACACAACATACATCGAAGAAGACAATTCTACACAAACAATAGGCACAAGTAGATAACATGGAAACAATGAAAGTTAACAGGAGCATGCACACGCACACACACACAGTAAGTTAAAACTAATAAAGATAGCCCTTTAGTTAAATGCACTATTTATAAATTAAAAGCAAACGGTAAGATTAACTTGCATAAATACAGAAGGGATACTACTTTAGATGCCTTGGTAGCACAAGTCAATGAATCATAAAAGTGGAAGAAGCACAAAACCAATACATGTCATGCAATTAACCAATCATAAATGACAATACTATCACAAACTTAAGTCTTCAGTCACACACACACAAATATGTGCCTGGAAATATTATTTTTTTCTTTCTTACTTCCCTTTCCTTCTTTTTTTACTCCATTCTTGTGTGTGCGTTGAGTGTCTGTGTTCTTTTCTCCCCGGCTTTCCCTCCCTCCCCACCCCCTCCCCTCTCTCTCTGTCTTTCTCTCCCTCCCTTCCCCCTTCTCTCTTCTGTTTGGTTCTTTGTTTTTGCTTTCATTATACTGATCAGAATGTTTTCTATGTTTTGTGTTCCTGTAAATATGTTCTTTTCTCATTGATTTTAATTTTTTTAATTATTGATGTTTGTATTTTTTCTATGAGGGCAGGATGGAAAAAAGCTTTGTCAGCTTATTCTTTAGCCCTCAATAAAGATAATTTTGACTTGACTTGACCTTACTTGACTTGACAAACACACACATAGAAACAGTTTGAGATAATTACATAAAACTAAAGTTTTCATTCCTAAAGAACCAAGGTCAATACAGCATTTAATGTGGTTACGTCATGAACTGTCTGACCAAATCACTCAGTACTAGACTGTTCGAGCAAACTGCAGTCATGAACCGAGGATAAAAAATGATAGGACAAACTGTCCTGAGACAAGAGAAACCCAAAGGACAATGTCCTGGCTCTTACTTGTAGAAATCCATAGGACAATGTCCTGGCTCTTACTTGTAGAAATCCATAGGACAATGTCCTGGCTCTTACTTGTAGAAATCCATAGGACAATGTCCTGGCTCTTACTTGTAGAAATCCATAAGACAATGTCCTGGCTCTTACTTGTAGAAATCCATAGGACAATGTCCTGGCTCTTACTTGTAGAAATCCATAGGACAATGTCCTGGCTCTTACTTGTAGAAATCCATAGGACAAATGTCCTGGCTCTTACTTGTAGAAATCCATAGGACAATGTTCTGGCTCTTACTTGTAGAAATCCATAGGACAATGTCCTGGCTCTTACTTGTAGAAATCAATAAGACAATGTCCTGGCTCTTACTTGTAGAAATCCATAGGACAAGTGTCCTGGCTCTTACTTGTAGAAATCCATAGGACAATGTCCTGGCTCTTACTTGTAGAAATCCATAGGACAAATGTCCTGGCTCTTACTTGTAGAAATCCATAGGACAAGTGTCCTGGCTCTTACTTGTAGAAATCAATAAGACAATGTCCTGGCTCTTACTTGTAGAAATCCATAGGACAATGTCCTGGCTCTTACTTGCAGAAATCAATGAGACAAAGCGTGCCAGTGCTAAAACTTTAATCAGACATTTGTCCTGACTGGGGAGAACACAATATGACATTTTCAATT
>JAGGCT020002030.1:0-20000 GCA_017654935.2 Phymorhynchus buccinoides
TACACCAAGGTTTTTAGCTGATTGACAGAAAGGGACGGTAGCATCGCCAATGACAAGAGAGTCAGGAAACTGAACAGAGGTGGAAGTTCTCTGAGTGGAAACAATCATTGCCTCAGTCTTATCTTCATTGAGTTTTAATTTATTGGAGATCATCCAGGACTTGACATCTGAAACAGTATCCTGCATGGACAAAACTAGATCATCAATTTCATTAGACTTAGAAGACTTCTGCAGTTGGGTATCATCAGCGAATGAGTGATGGAGAGCTGAATGCCTGGACATGACGTCTGAAAGAGGAGAAGTGTAGAGAACAAATAGAACAGGCCCCAGGACTGATCCCTGTGGCACACCACAGGAAACAGAGGCTGGGGCAGAGTTGGTGTCCTGAATGGAAACAATCTCGGTACGGTTAGAAAGATAAGAGGTGAACCACTGGAGAGCTTTACCACTGATGCCGAAGACAGATTCCAAACGAGAAAGAAGAGTGTTGTGGTCAATGGTATCAAACGCTGCTGAAAGGTCCAAGAGAGTCAGAACTGAGAGTTTTCCTTCATCAAGAGAAAGAAGAAGATCATTAACAACCTTTACTAAAGCAGTTTCAGTACTGTGACCTGGTCTGTAAGCTGACTGAAAAGGATTGAATAAATCATTAGAATTGAGATGGCCAGAACACAGTTTGTCTTTTAGTATGCTCTGGTGTGAGGTGAATTCATTTTTGAAGGTCTTAGGTTAGGTGTACTTTCCATTTTGTCTATTTTTGGTATACATATTCCTAATACAAAATACAGATAGTAGGGCTGCTAAATGGCTCTTATATTCTTTGAAATTTTCTTTTTCAAATGCAAGAATAGATTTTGTAAACAATCAAAAACAGAAATTGCTCTGCTAATTCCATGCTATGCGTAGCACTTTGTGAAACAAAAGAAAAAAGCCGGGCAGCAAACAGCGCATTTGCACCATCTGTGGAGAGCACCTTACATTGTCTGTTATCTACTGATCTAATACTCTTTTTTGAGGCAAACAAGGAAATACTTTTCTTTTTTTTACAAAAGTCAACCCCGAAATTTTGTCTGTGAAGTATTGCAATGTTAATGAACAATTTTACATGAGAGTTGAAAGGAAATGAAGTCTCCGAGTAACTAATGTTGAATTATCCAAAGAGGGTTTGATGGTTTAATTGATGTTAGCGCAACTTCAAATATGATACAAATGAAGAAACCAAACTGGTGGCATATTTTTGGGCATTTTTTGCAGTAAAAAGTCACATGTTTGTACATTTTCGAGGCTGCATAATTATTATGTTGATACAAGCCCTCCCCTTTTGTCTTTCAAGTATTAGCATAAATGAAGTTGATATCTAACGCCAGGGAGAGAACCTGTTTCCCCCTTTTCTGTTTACGTTTTCTTCTGTTTCTAATTCTTAATAAAAATGTTCTTGGCCAGGTTTTTAATGTTGATTTATTTGATCATTTTGTTCCTTTTTAACGTCGCGCCACCATGGACCAAGAGTTCGCCAGACCTCCTTCATTCAAGACCATGGATGAGCAGAGCGTACAGGGCGTGGGTGAGGAGTCCCCTACGGAACTTATCATCAATTATTTGCCTCATACGCTCACCGATGAAAAATTCCGTTCCATGTTCCGTGACATTGGGCCCATCAAGTCGGCGTGCATCATCCGCAAACACATGGGCATCAGCTATGGTTACGGATTCGTAGAGTATCTGGACCCAGCCAATGCCGATCGCGCCATTAGCACTCTGAACGGGTTCCAACTTCAAAACAAGCGCATTAAAGTATCTAAATCGCGCAGAGGTGGCGATATCATCAAAGGAGCCAGGATCTGCATCCGAAACCTACCCATCCAGTGGCAGGAGGGGGAGTTGATCAAGCTCTTTGAGTCCCATGGAAAGATAATTAATTCCAGGCTGGCGGTGGACCCCAACACAGGCGTATCAAAACGTATGGGGTTTGTTCTGTTCAATACCCGTCGTGAGGCAGAGGCGGCCCTCCGCTCATTGAGCGGGTCTATACCGGAGGGCTGCACAGAAGCGATCGATATCATTTTCGCTAAAAATTATCGAACCATGAAGACCCCTAATGTGCAGTACATGCCTTCGCCAATGTTCCTGCACCAGGCGCTGGGCCCCATGCCCAACCAAGGCAACATGTACTACAGCCCAATGAGCGGGAATCGTCCACCAATGACGAGTTTGGGGTTCAACGTCAATAAGGTAAACCACATGTTTTTTATATATAATTTTAGGTTCATTGCTAGAGAAGTCAATCCTTTGGATGTGACTGCATTTAATTGATGCATGGAAGCGGTTTTGAACTTTGAATATGAGGATAGATTTAAACAGTTGTCATTATGTTTAGTTTGAGAAAAAACGAACTTGAAGTGGCTGGTACCCAATGCAATTTCGACGTCCAAGATGCACCCCTTCCAGATATTGATTGGGTTTTATAAACGATTATATGAAGCAAAAACGTCATTCAAATTCTGATTAAATACACTGAATAGTGGCAGAATATAAATATAAATATATGAGTAAAGATAGAGATATACCCAAAAGAGCAGAGCAATGTCATATGTTTTGGCTTTTTCTCAACATTTCTCAACTTGGGTTCTCTCATACACCATATTTATGGAAGGTGATACGATCTACGCACATTGTCAGCTATTTGAAGCTTTCACTGTTATGGCTGGTCATTATTCTGTTGGGGTAATAATAAATATATGTTTCAGGGCGCTAATACGATCTAGAACGTTATCAACCATTATTTTCAGTATATTATTGGTTTTCTTCTTGTAGTACCATGATAGAGTGATTCTGCTGATAGTGGACACATGATTTATTTCAGGTTGGCTACACGCTCGTCGTCTACAACCTCGGCGACAATGCTACGGATGCCACCCTGCGGCAGCTGTTCAGACCGTACGGCACAGTGCAAAAGGTGAACGTGACGAGGGAGCCCAGCAAGAGCAGGTGCAAGGGTTACGGCTTCGTCACCATGTCCAATTTCCAGGAGGCCTAGAACGCCATCAGCCACCTCAACGGCTTTGTCTTCGAAGGTAGGACTCTCGAGGTCTCCAAGAGTAGTGACTCCGTGACTCCTGCCCACTCCTTCCAGAACACGCCACTCCAGGGTTCCTTCACGACTGGTGGTGAGGCCTCCGTGACTCCTGCCCACTACTTCCAGAACACGCCACTCCAGGGCTCCTTCACGACTGGTGGTGAGGCCTCCGTGACTCCTGCCCACTACTTCCAGAACACGCCACTCCAGGGCTCCTTCACGACTGGTGGTGAGGCCTCCGTGACTCCTGCCCACTCCTTCCAGAACACGCCACTCCAGGGCTCCTTCACGACTGGTGGTGAGGCCTCCGTGACTCCTGCCCACTCCTTCCAGAACACGCCACTCCAGGGCTCCTTCACGACTGGTGGTGAGGCCTCCGTGACTCCTGCCCACTACTTCCAGAACACGCCACTCCAGGGCTCCTTCACGACTGGTGGTGAGGCCTCCGTGACTCCTGCCCACTCCTT
The DNA here is from genome assembly GCA_017654935.2 of Phymorhynchus buccinoides. Taxonomy (NCBI): domain Eukaryota; kingdom Metazoa; phylum Mollusca; class Gastropoda; order Neogastropoda; family Raphitomidae; genus Phymorhynchus; species Phymorhynchus buccinoides. Next base: position 3,544 of record JAGGCT020002030.1, read on the forward strand.
CCAGAACACGCCACTCCAGGGTTCCTTCACGACTGGTGGTGAGGCCTCCATGACTCCTGCCCACTACTTCCAGAACACGCCACTCCAGGGTTCCTTCATGACTGGTGTAGTGGCCCCCGTGACTCCTGCCCACTACTTCCAGAACACGCCACTCCAGGGTTCCTTCACGACTGGTGCTGTGGCCTCCGTGACTCCTGCCCACTCCTTCCAGAACACGCCACTCCAGGGTTCCTTCACGACTGGTGGTGAGGCCTCCATGACTCCTGCGCACTACTTCCAGAACACGCCACTCCAGGGTTCCTTCACAACTGGTGCTGTGGCCTCCGTGACTCCTGCCCACTACTTCCAGAACACGCCACTCCAGGGTTCCTTCATGACTGGTGGTGAGGCCTCCGTGACTCCTGCCCACTACTTCCAGAACACGCCTTCCTATGTCTCTTTCAAGACTAATGAAGCGGCTTCCACTGGGCCTTCTGCCCTTGCCTACTGGTTGTAGCCGTGTGTTGTGGGGAAGGTTTGGTCGGTCAGACACGATTGGCGTGGAATGAAGATGGAGACTTGTTTTTGCTGATTATTGTAGCGCATCCATAATCATCATCTTAATCCATCATTTTACTATAAAGACAGAGGTTTGTGATGTGTCGGAGTAGAGCCGTTGTCACAAATCGTTGGAGTGAATTGTGCTTTTCATTGGAAGAAAGGCTGTGGACATTTTAACAAAGTCATTGTAAAGCGGCGAATGACGTGATGTTAGAAGGATTCGTTACTTAGGTGTTTGCGGGAATAGAACATTAGCGTTAAACAACTTGTCACATGGGGAGTAGATACACAACGGTGTTCCGAAGGGGGGATGTTTGGTTATTGAAACTGCTTGAACTGTTTTTAATTCTAAACATAGATATCCAAACTGACGTGTAAAATGCAATCGATTCTGTGATTTTGTGGGAAAGCCAATGAAACTTTAATTATTGACAGTTTTCAGTGTATGGAGAATTTTAATGGTGATTTTTAAATTAAATTATTTGTTTAGTTTTACACTTAGAAGTTGAGATTCTCTCGTCATCTTTATGGACATATTGTATCGCTTTTTATTTTTTATGAATCTATTCCTCTCTCTGTTTTTTTTCCTCACGTTTTTCATTTTATGTATGCATATCTTTGTATCCTTGTTTTGTTTTATAAGTTGGATATTACTCATGGAAATATGCTCCCTCTATCTGAAAATTGAGATCATCAATCTCTTTTTTTTCCATTTTCGGTCCCCCCAAAACACTATTGAGAACTTTGCGAAAACATATACTTTCATTCCCTTTTCCCACTTTTGGGACCAAGCACCCCCCCCCCCCCCCCCCCCAGAAAAAAAAGAGAGAAGAAAACAGATTGATTGAATGATTTAAGTCTGTTCACAACAATGGTGAAAAAAGAGATAAACGAATTAAACTGAACTGAAAAGGTGTGTGCATGCGCGCGCGCGCGTGTGTGTATATATATGTGTGTGTGCGTGTGCGCGCATGCGCACATTTATGTGTATGTATTTATCAATAACAATATAATAATCAAACGTAAACTAATGAATCAATTATAACAAATGAATCAATTATAACAAATGAAAAATCTCAGAGTTGGATATAGCCTTTGCATTTCAGGGCTGTACAACGTAAATGATGTCTTTTAAAGGCCCTAAGTTTGATATGTTTAGTTTAAAAGTGTTGTATAATGTAGTTAAAACTGAACATTTAAATAGTATATCATCAATAGATTGTGGGTGACCACAAGCGCTTTCTACATCTTTTGAAAATTTGGTCTTCCATTAATTTAGACGAGTTTTGTATATTAAACTGGACAAAGATCTTTGACATATAGTAACACTTTTGTTGTCGTGGGAAGTTTGTCATAGTTCATACTATTTTCTAATTAGTCCGTCACCAAGACGGACTATTGCGATGGGCTGGTTTGTATTTTTTAGTTTTTTTAGTGTTTTTTTTTAAAGAATTTATTTCATGTGTTTCTTGTTGTAATGTACTATCTGCTTTTTTTCTTCTAAGTGCACCCTCTTTGGCTAATTTATCAGCAATCTCATTCCAATACATATTACAGACCTGTTTACTCTACTCTTTTCGAGTAGTATTCAACTCAACCTCTACTACTCTTCAAAACTGAAAATAATGCTCTTATATTTTCAGTTAACTGCTATCCAAACTTCTCAAGACTTGCTTAGGGGTAAACAGGTCTGATATTACAATTTTATGGAACCCAACACAACTCTATAATAATTCCTTTAGTGATGATGGAATGTATCATGAATTTGGTATAAAAAATTAAGTATCTCTTAATGTTTACATTCAATGACAGGAAATACAGATTTAGAGTCAACGCAAATTAAAATGCCGTACATTGCCACATTATCTAAGATAAGGCAACAAGGATCGCGTATACAGCCGAACCCGCTAATAAGAAACTCGCTTATTATCAAGCAAAAATATTTTCCCTGCCGAACTCCTTCTTTCTTATCCATTATCAAAGCTCGGATATAAGAATCTCGCTTATAAGAAAACTCGTTTATAATCGAGCAAATTCTTTCTCCCATCCGCGATGGAAACTTGGCTATAAGAAAGTTATATCATAGAAGAGAGTTGGTTTGCAGTTCATTTTTTTTATAAGCGAGTTCTATTTTCTTATAAGTGAATTGCCATTGACAACATTTAAAAAAAAAGTGAGTTGGGCCTGAACTGTGTGCACGCGCATGTGTGAGTGCTTGTGTGTGTACTAAATAGTATTACTTTATTATATTTTACCGTTTGCTGTGATGTTATCATTATGATGTTCTTCACTATTAATGTTTACTTATTATGGGGGGGATGGGGGGGGGGGGGTGGCGGGTGTGTGTGTGTGTGACAAACTTAATTGGTTTATGTGAATAACATGTACTTTTATGCATGTATTTTATGTCTTAGTTTATTATATAATGTCCCGCCAGTTTTACATTTAAGTGCACGCTGAAAAAAGATTTTCTTCATTGAAGACAATAAATACATTTGATTGATTGATTGATTGATGTTCCAAGAAAATTGAAGTCGTTCCAAAAAGGGAAAGTTTACATCAGACCCGTTGCATCACAGACAGTCTAAACAGTACAGACACGTGATTGCAAGACTAATTCTTTTTGTTCCTTTATTTCGTACTTTAATTCAGTATTCTGTGCAAAATAAATGTTGAGCAGCAAAAAAAATATGAGTGCCTGTACTTTTGTGTTGGTCGTAGTGAGACTGTCCAGCCTTTTATTTTCAGCAGCAATGGCAGAGATGAAAAGGCAACACATTTCTTCACGAAGAAAAATACAAATAACTGAATGTGGAAAAAAGTCCACATAAACAAAAGCAAACGATTGATGAAAAGCTGCATGGGTGATCAGTCTGTTGCTGCGTTACACGGATGCATTGATTGTACTGACTGGTCTGTGTTTAAGGAGGCAGCAACAGACCTTGATGAATATACGGACACTGTTACATCGTATATTAGCTTTTGTGAACAGCTGTGTGTTCCGACCAAAACTGTAATTATATAATTATGGTAATAACAAGCCCTGGTTTAGGTATAGTATTAAGTCTAAATTAGCTGCCAAGGACGTCGCATACAACGCATTAGAACGCCTAAAGTCAGATGAGAGTGACAAAACATTGCAAGACCATGCTAGACGACATTTCAATCAGACCATGTATGAAGTAGAAAAGGAAATCAGACATGTTAAGATAGAGTACCGTCAGAAAATTGAACAGCAGTTTTTTTCAAACAATACTAGGGCCGTGTGGAAGGGTCTGCAGAATATTACTCAATATAAACAAAAACCAAGACTTAGTACTGATGACCCAACACTTCCTGATCAACTGAACCATTTCTATGCTAGGTTTGACAGACAAAACACAACTCCAGGGCCCCAGGTAGACTCAGAAGCCTCTGACCCCGCCTTTATAGTGCAAGAATAAGATGTTAGGAAATTGTTCAGGCAGCAGAGTGTAAAGAAAGCCGGTGGGCCAGATGGTATTTCGTCACCTTGCCTAAAACACTGTGCTGATCAGCTTGCCCCTATTTTCACTGATGTGCACAATGTATCTCTGTTTCAATGCAAAGTTCCATCATGTTTCAAATCCGCTATTATTGTTCCAGTACCAAAAAACCCCGAAACAGTCACACTTAATGATTACAGACCCGTTGCTTTGACATCCGTTGTTATGAAAGTTTTTGAACGCCTTATTCTCTGCTATCTGAAATCTGTGACTGTCTCTCTAATGGACCCCTTACAGTTTGCATATTGGGCACATAGATCTGTGGAGGATGCTGTGTCTCTTGGTCTTCATTTTGTTATCCAACATTTAGAGAAAGCTAATACCTATGCCCTCATTCTTTTCATTGACTTCAGTTCTGCATTTAATACTATTGTTCCATCTCAACTTATTCAGAAGCTCATTAGTATGGATGTGAATATTGGGTTGTGTAAATGGATTGCAGAGTTCCTCACCAACAGACCCCAAGTTGTCAGAGTTGGCAGTCATGTATCGGAAAAGGTCATTTTAAACACTGGTGCCCCCCAAGGATGTGTATTATCTCCCTTGCTATTTACATTGTTTACCAATGACTCTCGCTCTGTAAACCCATCTGTTGCAGTTATTAAGTTTTCTGATGACACTACTATGGAGGGGCTCATTACTAATGGCGATGAGGCAGGGTACAGGGATGAAGTTGAAAAGATGGTTGACTGGTGTGCCACTAACAAGCTTGAGCTCAATGTTTCCAAAACTAAAGAAATGATAGTTGATTTCAAGAAAAAGAAAACTCCTCTCCCAGCGTTATTTAATAAAGGTCAGGTAGTTGAGCAAGTAGAATCATTTAAATTTCTAGGTGTGCACATTTCAAATACATTAAGCTGGGAAGTCAACATCACATCATCCTGCAAAAAAGCACAGCAGAGACTATATTTTCTAAGACAGCTCAAGAAATTTAGGATAAGTACAGCAGTCTTGACAGTTCTATCGATCTGTCATCGAAAGCGTACTCAGTTTTTCAATATCTGTCTGGTATGGATCAGCTTCAGTTAAAGATAAAAGTAAACTCCATCAAGTCGTCAAGACATCCTCAAAAATCATAGGTCACAAACTGTCATCCCTAGATAACATCTATAGTGTGCGCATAAGACGCAAAGCTAAGTCCATCATATCTGATTGCACACACCCAGCCAACCATCTGTTTCAACCACTCCCTTCTGGTAAAAGGTTCTGCTCTTTTAAGTGCAAATCTAGCCGCCTGAAGAACAGCTTTTACCCCTCTGCTGTCAGAGCCATCAATACTCAGTAGGCTCACCTCCCTAGGGGTATTTTTGTATCCTATTTTGCTCAGATTTGTGTTAATAGGTGTGCCTGCATGCTTGTGGTCTTGTGTGTGAGTGCGTGTGTGAGGATGTGGGACATGTGTTGGTATAAATGTGTATGCACGTGTATTTGTGTGTGTTGATGTATGTGTAGGTGTGCGTCTGAGAAAAAGAAAGAACATGAGAGAGAGAGAGAGAGAGAGAGAGAGAGAGAGAGAGAGAGAGAGAGAGAGAGAGAGAGAGAGACGATAATGCAATCTTTTTTTCTTTTTTTCCCCCCCTCTTATATTGGTTGTCCATTCAATGTGCATGCTTTCGTTGTTGTTGGATTGTCTCTTGTGCAAAACCAAAATGATTTCCTTTGTATTACGATGCATTGGCTGATTAAAGAATATTGAATCTTGAATCTTGAACAGTAAATGGTAACATTTCAGTACAAGAAAGGTGAAGAGGTACACATTTAATAACTAAAAAAGGGAAAAAGCTTTTTAGTTGAGTGGTTGTAGGCACCTTTAAATCTTCTTCTTAAGGTCTGTGTACATGTTAACACTATTCACAAGATATTTTTATTTGTCCATGGCAACACAGTGAGCTGTAAGTCATAATAAGAGTGAGCTACCACTGTGTTGCCATGGGGAAAGCAAAATATCTCGTGAATAATGTTAACGTGTACACAGACCATAAAGACCCAACACGGCACGTGTCAAAATCATGGTTTTCACGTGTTTTCCTTCTTATGACTGATACAAAATCTTAAGAAATCTTCCAAGCATAAGAGGGAATGTGAACTTGACGTGGGGGGGAAGGGGGGTCTCCCTTTCAACGCTAGCCATTCCTCAGCCAAAATTTACCATTAAACTTACCTGGGTAGAGAAAGGATTTTGTCTGGAATACTGGGGATTCCTCTATGACGTGCATAAAATAGAGCCTATCCTTACCTCCCAAAATTAAGAACATAAGGTCACTGGATACTAGACCCTCATTTGATGCCTTCTAGTGGCATCGGTGTTAAATCACTGTGGTGCCAAGAGGCGACATTGGCGATGAAAGGGTTAATTAATTTTAAGAAGACTGTTTATATTTTATGATGTAAGACATGCACCAAATAAGGAAAAAGGGTTTTCTCTTCGTTTTGTTTTTCTGTCTTTCTTTTCTTTATTTTTCTCTTGTCCCTTTTTCCCCATTCAACTTGGTTATACGGGTAAAAAAAAATCAACATGTTTTCTTATATCCGAGTTTCACTGTATTTTGATTTTATGATGTAAAACATAAGTCATAAGTCACAAATTTCTTTATTGTCCATTGGCATTGTACAAATGCAAATGGAAAATTGTCTTCCACTGTGTCAAATAAATCAAATACATCCCAATTGAAATAATTAAAAACATAAAACAGAAATTTACATTTAAACAAATGTGTTACTCTCACATCACACCCAATCATTCATCTACTCTCCGCTACCTTGCTCATGCAATTCACCACCACTTCTGCCTTCATTTTTGTTTTTAATTTTCTGTTCATTTCTTGCTTTGTTTCTCCTTTCTTGCTTTGTTTATGTGCGCGCGTGTGGGGGGGGGGGGGGGGGGGGGGGGGGGAGGAGGGGCGTGTGTGTGTGACTAGGCGTTCCAGACTGCACTTGGTCATCCCCAAACATGGAACACTCAATTGTTTTAGTAAAGTGGGTTTTTTTGTGTATTTGACGGTCTTGGGTTAGGGTTAGGGCTAGAATCAGTTTAATTGCAGATTCAATGGCTAAAAGATACACATTCTAAAGTTTCGCTGAAAACCGACATTAAATTGTCACGCGAGTGGCATCACTTTCCATATTTGGAGATGACCAAGTGTAGCATTGAACGTCTTGTGTGTGTGTGTGTGTGTGCGTGCGCGCGCGCGCGCGCGCGCGTGTGTGCGTGTGCGTGCGTGCGTGTGTGTGTGTGTGTGTGTGTGTGTGTGTGTGTGTGTGTGTGTGTGTGTGCCTCCCACAGAAAGTTAGGGAACACATCAAATCATTGACATTTTGAATAATGACAAAAGCTGCTCTTGAGCATTTTGTTTTACAATAGTTCATTAAAAAAAAAAAAAAAACCCAAAAAATGACAGCTATTTCTTGAGATGAACACTTCTAGATTAAAAAACACACCAAACAATCAACAATCAGATCGACGGAAAATTCCACAAGTATCAAGAAAGTGTCAAAATATGAGTGTTGAATGCCCCCCCCCCCCCCCCCTTTCTCTCTCTCTCTCTCTCTCTCTCTCTCTCTCTCTCTCTCTCTCTCTCTCTCTCTCTCTCTCTCTCTCTCTCTCTCTCTCTCTCTCTCTCTCTCTCTCTGATGATTTATTTCGGTTTCTTCGGCATGCAGCTACTTAATTGGGAAAATTCCGAGGCAGGGAATATTCAGAATCTTCCCGGGAAAAATCGGAATTTGATTCGGATTTCTCCCGGTAAAAATCGGAAATCTAACTTTTTCAGGATTCCAAATTTGTTCGTGACTTTATAGCCTACATAGCTGTAAAGGGCCAGCCACACGTCAGTTAAAATCGCACGACTGTACGATACGCTTCGATCACGTGATCCCGAAGCGCGAATCACATTTGTTATTGGAGACCACGTAATCGAATCGCATCGTACAGTCGTGCGATTTTAGCTGACGTGTGGCTGGCCCTTAAAGACCCCGCACGTCACGTGTCAGATTCCCTCTTATACTAGGAAGATTTCTTAAGATTCCTTACTAGCTATAAGAGGGAAAACACGTGAAAACCGTGATTTTGACACGTGACGTGCGGGGTCTTTAAGACAAGGTAAAAATTCAACTCTATTTTACTCTAATCGCACGAACTGCAACAACTCTGTCTCCCTCCCACGTGCTTCACTACTGAACACCCGCCCCCCCAAAAAAAAAAAAAAAAAAAAAAAAAAAAAAAAAAAAAAGAAAAAAAAAAAAAGATTTTGATTGGGCATTTGGATTGACCTCTGGTTGCTGATTGGATAATAAAGTTGTCACGATACTGAATCAGATGCACGCTCCAGGAGAACTGTTCACGCGCACGCGATTTAATTAGAAGGCACTGAAATCGACGGAAACATTTTTTTCTTCAGGGCAACCGAGATAGGAAAAGAGTGGTGTTGATGTGAAAGCTGAAATTTGTGGTTAAAAAAATAATGTTAACTGTTCTGTTTAATGGCACTTAGGCGAACAACACTGCCTGACTCTCAGCGAAGTTTCAATCTTTCTTTTGTCAAAGAACAACAAACGGTAAGTTTTAAATTTGTGGAAAACCAGCGAGTAAAACACTGTTAATTTTTTTAAAAATTCACAGTGGCTACGGGTACGGCGTTGTTGCAACACTCAGACCATGTTCAGGGATAGCAACTCTTCCTAGTCGAATTTTTCGTCAACAAAATGCATTTATTTTATTTCGTATATTTAACGCATACATTTGCATAACTTCCAAACTATTTAACATCTCATCACCAAACTCATTTCGGCACTGAGCAAACATAAGGGCTACAATATGCAAAAGTTAGTTTTGTGACGTCACTTCTGCTTTTGGCAATTCTGTGAGCCAAATAAAAGCTGTCTGGCTCTAGTTGGGGCACTTCCGGTTGGTATTTCCGGTTCGGTTTTATAACGGAAATGTTGAACATTTTTGAGTATCTACTGAAAAAATAAAAGCATTCCATTTAGCCGTTTGCCGATTTTGGCGTTTTTGGCGTTTTTGTGTGTGTGCCATATTTTGCCGAGATATCGTCAGAAAAATCGTTTAATATTGCAAACTTTCCTGAAAATGTCAGCCATTTCAGCTCGAAATGTGTACCCTAAAGGGTAGAATCCTAAAAAATGGAGTAATCTGTTTTCCACAATCACATAACATGGTTCAGTAACACTGCACAAATTCTGATGCAACTGCTTATGATTACGCCTAGGCTTATGAGAATGAATGCGATTTTTTTCAGCATAGCTGCTGAGAAGCCACCTTTATCATCAGTTTTTGTTGACACCTTGTGTTATTGCCTTACTAACCCAATCCCCAAAAATATACTTACCCCGTTTTTTGTTTGTTTTGTGTTTACACATTGCTTAAACCATTGTTCACTGTTTCTTGTTCTTTTTTCATATGAATCTCACCACATAGTAATAATTTCTTATGTTTATCAATGTTTTTGTCAGACTCGACACATTTTCAGGGTTGGCAGTGCCTTGAAAGCAAACTTAAGAAATTGAAATTGAAAGGTTCGTGAAGTATAACAACTTAATTGAGCAAAAAGTAATACGAAGTCTCCAAGTAATGACGAATTGTCCAAAGTTGTTTTGAGTGTTAATTGTCAGTACATCTTCAAAGACAACAGAATGATGAAGGAACCGAAGACGGAGTATATTTTGTAGTTTTTGTTTTTCAATGAAAGTTCATTTTGGGTAAATTATGGCGCCTGGATATTTTGACATAAGCATTCTTTTTTGCTTTAAAATTATTTTCATAATTGATGTTATTATAATATCTAACACCAGGAAAGGAGAACCAATTCCTTATTTGGTTTTCTTTTCTTTTGTCAACACAATTTTCTTTGACATGTTTTAATGTTATTGTTTTATTTTTTTCCTTTTGAACACGGCACCACCATGGATCATGAACCCTACAGTCAGCGGACAGCCAGACCCCCTCTCAAATTCGGTCAGATGGAGCAGAGCGCACAGGACATGGGCGATGAGTCGTCAACAATTTTGTTGGTGATTTACTTGCCTCTGTCGCTTAAGGACGAAGATTTTTGGAAAATGTTCCATGAAGTCGGGCGCATCAAATCAGCGGAGATCATCCGGCACAAAACCACGGGCATCAGCTACGGTTACGGTTTTGTAGAATATGAGAAACCAGACGATGCCGATCGCGCCATCGCCACTCTGAACAGGAAGCAGCTGCAAGATGAGCAGCTAAAAGTGGTGAAAGCGCGTGTAGGTGGCGAGAACATCAAAAGGGCCAATTTATTTATTAGAAACCTTCCTGCCCAGTGGAAGGAGTTTGAGCTTATCCGATTATTTGAGCCCTACGGCAAGATAATTCAATCCAAGGTGTTGTTGCACCCCAACACAGGCATGTCAAAGCGTGCGGGGTTCGTTCTGTACAACACGCGTTTTGAAGCGGACATGGCCATGCGCTCGCTGAACTGAACTGGCTGCAATACGGCGATTAGGATCACACTCGCCTTGGATAATAATTTGAAGGATACCGACACGCAGCACGTGCCCTCGCCAATGTTCCCACACCAGTGGCAGGGTCCTATGCATAATCAGGGCAACATGTTTCATAACTCAATGAGTGGGAATTGTATACAGAGCTCCGTGCCCTCACCAATGTTCCAGCACCAGTGGCAGGGTCCTATGCATAATCAGGGCAACATGTTTCATAACTCAATGAGTGCGAATTGTATGCAGAGCTCCGTGCCCTCACCAATGTTCCAGCACCAGTGGCAGGGCCCTATGCACAATCAGGGCAACATGCTTCATAACTCAATGAGTGCGAATTGTATGCAGAGTTCCGTGCCCTCACCAATGTTCCAGCACCAGTGGCAGGGCCCTATGCACAATCAGGGCAACATGCTTCATAACTCAATGAGTGCGAATTGTATGCAGAGCCCCGTGCCCTCACCAATGCTCCAGCACCAGTGGCAACGCCCTATGCATAATCAGGGCAACATGCTTCATAACTCAATGAGTGGGAATTGTATGCAGAGCTCCAGGCCCTCACCAATGTTCCAGCACCAGTGGCAGGGCCCTATGCACAATCAGGGCAACATGCTTCATAACTCAATGAGTGGGAATTGTATGCAGAGCTCCAGGCCCTCACCAATGTTCCCGCACCAGGGGCCTATCCCCAGGCACAACCACGCAGACATGCTGTGCTCCAGGCAAAATATGAACCAGGTAAGGGGAGATGTTTCTTTGGATTTAATTGGATTTGACAGGTGAAGTTAATTTATTTTCGGCCCTTTGCTCAAATGGATAATATCACTGGATGGCATTAGCCAGTAGTCGGGGTCAATAGTAATTGAGAGCTTTACTAAAGATGAGGTTCACATTTTTGGAATATCATGGTACAGCTTAGTCTTGTGAAAGACTATGACTCAAATGAGAGGACCTTTTGCACTGCTGTTGCCAGAGTAGCATCTGCCCCGTCCACTATCTAGCAATCATGGTGGGAAATGATTGACTAACCTACACACACATTTGATTGGTTTTGAGCTTTAAATAAGAGGGTTGATTTATATTGATGCCATTGTTGTCATTACTTAAGTTGGGGAAAACGGCTGGTGGTCACCACGTCTTTGCTGGGAAGAGGAGCGACTTGTGTGAAGACCTACTTTAGCTGTCTAGAGTCAGACTTAGGCATTCAAGAAAGGAAAGACGAACAGAAGTCCGTTTTATCTGAACATGTTTAACTTTCTTGTTACCAATGGTTGCAATCATCTGTTAACATTTAATCGTCTATTCACTGGCATTACTCAGTCTGTCTTTCGAGTCAGAACTCCCAAGCATAGCCTGGTTTGGCTGGATCCAGCTCTGACAGTAGCTGCCCACATGGAGTAATCGATGTTAGGTTGTCAAGAGGTCACCCACCAGAAGAGATGCTCCACTGCTGCTGAGTCACCACTGTCGAATTGCCACCTGTTTGCAGGACGTCACAAAATAAGCCAGGCATTGGTAGCAATGACCAAGCAGCTTTATCGACATTTAGCCCCGTAATAAAACAAAATTCATAGCAGGAGAAAAGGTACAACCGTAGCTTCTGTCAAAAGATGTAGTAGTAGTAGTAGTAGAAGTAGTAGTAGTAGAGATGAGGGTTTGATATGGGCATCACTGCCCTTCTATGCCCTTTCAATTTTTTCATCTTGAGTTTTGCTTTGTGTATTTGTGGTTGCTCAAATTTACCTACGCTAAAATACGTATCTACAAAAATAAATGTATAAAATTTGCCAGACTTAAGTTATCTCATACACCATCACATATCACTGGAAGCCATACAATCTGTAAGCATTACCATCTATGCCACTGAAGCTTTCTCTGTTACATCTGGTAAATTGTTCTGCCGTGGTAATAACGAAAAAGATGGCAGACGATGATGATAGCGACTGTTTCGGGATGGTACACCAAGGTCTTTGCCCATATCAGCAGCAACGCTACAGAACAGGCACTCTTTTGCAGCTGTTCATTCTTTTATTAGTACAATCTACAACTTCTCCTGAACTTCAACTAGTATTTTCAGTGAGAATTGGCTTTCCTCCTGTAGTGCTATGCTCTGGTGATTCTGATGTAAATCACAACTTTTGAACCTCAAATATTGCCAACCGTGGAGTAAAGCTGTTGATGTTTCAGCACTGTTTGTTTATTCCTGGCTGAAGGGCTGGCAGGTTGACTGGCTATGTTAAAGGTGGACTCGGACGGACGAGATTTTGCAAGAAACACGTCGAGATCACCAGAAAGACAACCTTTTCAAGAATCAGAACACTCACTTTGCTCTGGTTTCTTAAAAAAATTAAACCGTCAAAACGGCGATTTTTCCTTGGCGGAGATGCTGGAGAGAGTAGCCATTTTGGATGGGGTGGGTGGAGGTCACTCATTGTGGTTGAAGTGTTTTCTTTTTTTGTAGTGCAGTAAAGAAAAAAAGGAGCTATTTCCTTTGTTGTGAGCGAAACTCCTTTAGATAAACTGTATAAAAAAAGGCTTGTATTGCGAAAAGTTCGTGCAAACGATTTGGCATGAACACAGGCGGAGACGGCAAACGCCTTCTCTTTGGGTGAAGTAATTTGATTTCCAGCACCTCCACCAAGGAGGAATCGAGTTTTTGATGGCTTGATTTCTGGGGAACCAGAGCATAGTGAATGTTGTGATCTCTGTAAAGGGTGTTTCCCTGCTGATCTGAACGTGTTTCTTGCAAACACTCATCCGTCAGGGTGCCCCTTTAACACAGTAACATTTGGAGGGATCTAGGTGACTTAACCTTTGCATGCGCGTACGCACTAAGGATATTTAGGTCAAGTTCGAAACTGAGGGTCATTGATCAAAGGTCAAGGTAACTAGGGCAAGAAATGTGTCACGCGACTGGTAATATATACTGCTCAAAATTTGATAAGGATATCATATTAAGCATACAAAATTATCAGATAAACACAAAGCCATTACTTTTTTTTCTTGTTCATGTCTTCACATTTTGATTTAAAAAACAATTGCTTACAATTACACCACGTCTTAGCAATCAAGGTTATGCAAGTCTATCCTTGACAAATGTTGACCAGTGTAGTGTCTTAGCGCTCTGGTTTTTAACAAAAACTATTTACAAAAACACGCACTTTGATCTCGTTTTACCTTGCGTTTGTATCCCTTTTTAATACGTGGTAAGATTTAACGTGATAAGATGTAACGTGGTGACAGCCCTAACATGACTTTTGCTGTCGACGGGGCTATAATTTTAATCTTAATCTTTAATCTTAACGCTCTAGTTTTCAGTGAAAAGCAGTTTCCCTCCAGTACTATGAATCTGATGATACAGGGCATGTTTCAGGATGACTGCACAGTCTGCGTCTCTCACATCGGCAGCAACGCCACGAAGATGACCCTGCTGCAGTTGTTCTGGGCATGCGGCAAAATACAGGAGGTCGACGTGGTCATGGATCAAGACGAGAACGTGTGCAAGGGCTACGGCTTCGTCACCATGTCTAATGTCAAGGAAGCTCAGAACGCCATCGACGAGCTGAACGGCTTCATATTCAAAGGCAGGCATCTCCGGGTCTCCTTCAAGACAAATAAATAAGCCTCCGCTGGGTCTCGTGCCATTGCCAGCCTGATGTAGCCGTGTGTTGGGGGCTGGTTTGGTTGTCCAAAATGACTGACGTGGAATAATTTGAAAACAAAACAAAAAGACATGTTCTTTTTGTTTCTTTAGCACAACGATTATCATTTTAATCCATCATTTTACTATTATACTGACCAGCAAAAAGAAACAACACACGTGCGTTTTATATGGACATAAAAGAACAATTGCAAATAATATTCGAATAATTGCAAATTTTGCAGATGTGTAATTCAGTTATTTGTGTACCCCCAAATCGTACGTTGTATTGCATTCGGGCGATTAGCTGGGATACAATAGCTCAACAAACAATACCACCCCAAATTTGAATATCACAAAAGCGTGGCTACACAAAAAGTGTGGAAAATTGGGTGTGTCTACTGTTGATGGCAAGGCTACATACATTTTTAGTCCCATGAACCCCTTCAAGGTGTCCAGAAAGCCCCGAGGAACTGCTACTCACACAGTGTAAGTTATTGCTGTTTGGGTACGCATACACAATTTTGACACATTTCTGGACATATTGAGGGGGTCATGAGACATCGTGTACAAATTTTGCCTTGCTAGCAACAGTGGACACACATCCCCCCCCCCCCCCCCCTCCCCCGTTTTTGTATAGTCACGCTTTTGCGATTTTCAAATTTGGGGTGGTATTGTTTGTTGAGCGCTTGTATCGAAACTAATCGCATGAATGCAATAACACTTAAGGTGGTGGTACACAAATAATGGAATTAGATATCTGCAAAATTTGAAATGATTTGAATGAGCCGTTCTTTTGTGCGCGTATAACATGCACGTGTGTAGTTTCTTTTGCCGGTCAGTGTACAAAGTGGGGCGTTCGTATGTGTTGGAGTAGAGCTGTAGACAACGTTCGAAGGAAAAGGATGGAGCGAATTGTGCTTTTGATGGGGATATATGTTGTGGACATTTTAATTAATGAAAATCATTTTGAAGGGGGTTGAAGGAAGCGGGTGGTGGTATGACTCGTTTCTTGGGTAGCTGTAGAATAGAAAATTAGCGTTGAAAAAACACCTCCTTAACTTGTCACCACATAGGGGTTAGATACGAAACGATATTTAGAAGGGGCATGTTTGGTTATTCAAACTGCCTACAGTGGTTTTATTTTAATTTTGAAGATGCAAACTAACGTGTGTGTAAAAGGCAATTAATTCTGTGACTTTGTGGAAAAGCCAGGAGGAGAGTATCTTCACAATTTTCTGTGTAGGTAGACTTTTATAGGTTATTTAAAAACTGGTTTATTTGTTTTGTGGGTTTAACACTTAGTAAGTTTAGATTTCCTATCTATATTTGTGGATTATCCAATTCTACGATTCTCTAATCCTATTCTTGGACGTGTCGCATTTTTTATTTCATAATTTTATTTGGTGGTTCTGTGGGATTTTAAGGTTTGGGAACTTTAGGTTTATAACCTTGTATTCTAGTGTTTTGTCAGCTGAATATTGCCTATGGAAGCATGCTCCCTCTTTAAATATCTGAATATTGAGATAATCAATCCCTTTTCCATTTTTGGTCAAAAAACGCTTACGAAAAGAAAAATGCTTTCTTCCCCTTTTCCAGGTTTGGGATTAAAACAGACTGAAGATAGAGCTGAGCTCCTTACGGATAGTGTCATGCGAATGTTTTTAAAACTCATTTACGAGTGCTTGTCAAAATTGTGTTCTTGCATTTTATTGTCACAAAATTATCTCGCACTTTCGAGACTGAAAACAAAATGAGATTGTGTGTCTTGCTTACTTGTTTAGCAGTTTTTGTTTTGCAAATCCAGTGTTCAGTTGAACAGCATTTAATAGTTGGCGTTTTAAAACCATTTCTAAAAGTTTGTTGTCCTCATTGAAAAACTTGAAACATCCTAAAATGTTGTTTTTGTGCCCAAAAAATAAAATGAAACTTGTTTTTTTATATTGTGTGCGAGTCTGTTGTGATTTTACATGTTGTCATTGTTTGTCATTACAGCCTGAGTTGTGTGATTGATGCTTATGGTCGATTCTTTTCAAGTGTTATCAGGGTATGGCAGGTGTTATCAGGCATACTGGGTATGCTTAACGGTCGTGCATGACTCAAACATATATATATTTTTGCATGCATCATGTGGGGCCCGAGCGTCGTGCATGACTTACTCCTTCTTCTATCTGGCATCTCACTAAAAGTTACTCAACCCCTTCCCCACCCATTGCAAGCCTACAGAATACTCAGCCAAGTTCATCTTTTCATACAACAAATGATTATCTAAT
>JAGGCT020002030.1:30000-33417 GCA_017654935.2 Phymorhynchus buccinoides
TCGTTTGATTGTCATGCATGGATTATTTATTACGTTGATGTAAATGCAGTTTGTTTTTCTTCTTTGGTAAGAACCTTCTGATTACGTATTGTGTAGGGGTACGTCATAAGTTTAGCTGTGGATTATTCTTATTTGAATATAGTGTTAGCCTGACTGCTGCCATCTTGTTGATTGATCCCAATACTTCATGGTCACCGCTGTTCAGTGGTATATTAGAGGATCTTAAGCTTCTTCGTTATTATTTGCGCTCAGAGAACCACGTATCCTAACAATCAATCGGTCCACATTAATGCTTTCTCCAGCCAACTTCACAAACTACACTACTCACAAAAAGTTAAGGATCACTATGAGAAAACAGGTGCGCAATAAACTCCGTTCGCTCCTGTTATTTTTTTCTCAGTCAAGCCAAATTGTTATGAATTCTTGTTCAGCTGTAAGTGGGCGATGTTGTGTTAGTGGAAACATTGCACGTGATTCTCTATTACTGAGCTTGGCAGCAAAAGAAAAAGCGGAAACTTGCGAAAAAGGACCTTGTTTTGGATCGTTCTGCATGAACACATTGCACAAGCCAGATGGAAAAACCATTATGCACGTGCAAGCACTGCTGTTTATGTGTGAGATGCTGTCTCTTGCTTGGCTTTATAAGAAGACATACCACCAGTATTAGGCCTGATTTGACAATGCCTCCACGACGAAAATTGAGCGAGTTGGATAGGGGACGAGCTGTTGCATGGTTCCAAGATGGTGTTCCCAAGCGAGAAGTGGCCAGGCGACTTCAGGTGTCCATCTCGGTCATTGTCAGACTGATTCAACGCTTCACAGCCACTGGGAGGGTCCATGAAAGACGCAGATCTGGTCGACCGAAGAAGACAACTCCACGTGAAGATCGTCTCATTGAACGACAAGCCCTGCAGACAAGAACAGCCTCTTCCAGCATCATTCGAAGGCAGCTGAGGGTGGCTACTAACATCAACATCAGCCAGCAGACCATACGGAACCGCCTTCATGGGTTTAACCTCCGTTCTCGTCGCCCAGCTGTACGGCCACGCTTAACTCCAGCCCATAGGGCAGCACGCCGCGCCTTCTGCAGACGTCACGTGAGGTGGACACGTCAGCAATGGTCCCAGGTCCTGTTCAGTGATGAATCACGCTTCACCCTGAACCACAACGACGGCCGACTGAGGGTCTGGAGGCGCCCAGGGGAACGCTTTATTGACGCCACTGTCCAAGAAAAGGTGGCCTTTGGTGGAGGTTCTGTAATGGTCTGGGGGGCCTTCAGCCTTCACCACAGAACACCCTTGTATCATGTACAGGGTAACCTGACTGGCCTCCGATACCGGGATGAGATCCTTCGACCGCTGGCTGTGCCTACACTGCAGCAGATGGGACCGCCGGCTGTCTACCAGGATGACAACGCTCGCCCCCACAGGGCAAGGGTGGTCAACGACTTCCTGCAGCAGTCTGGAGTCAACAGAATGGAGTGGCCAGCATGCAGTCCCGATCTCAACCCGATTGAGAACCTCTGGGATGAGCTGGATCGCAAAGTGAGGAGCAACCACCCCCCTCCCAGGGATGCCCAGCACCTCTACCAGATGCTGCAGGCTGAGTGGCAGGCGCTTCCACAGAGGATCTTCACCACCCTGGTCAACTCCATGAGGACTCGCTGCGTCGAGTGCCAGAACAGCCATGGCGGATACACGCATTACTGAACTTTTGGGAGCATCAGAATGCCTTGTCTTGTGATTTCAATGACTTTGGGAAATCAAATTTCGATACGTACCCACTTTGATCAAATGTACAGACCAAACGATTGCTCGAAATTGAAGGCAATTGTGTATCTTTATCACTAAAGCATTGAATTAAATGTTGGCCAAAATTCAACGCATTGGCTTTCTTATTTGGAAAGTTATGAATTAGTTTGCAAGTGATCCTTAACTTTTTGTGGATAGCTTATAATAAAAAAAACTTGGTCTGTCCTGGAGTCACCGTTGGCGCGTTAGACAATATGACGACATAATTATTGTCGGATCCCGAACTGAAACCAAGGTCTACAGGAGAAAAACCCCACACACAGGATAAAAAATAGAGGGAGGCAGAGAAAATCGCACGATTAGCAGGAGTTTCGCATCCTTGACAAACGTATGAGTAGTCTGGATAACTGATTAAAGACACACTGACGCATCACGATTAAGTCCCTTGGGTTCTTTTGGGTAGCTGTGACCCACATACACATGTCCCCAACTTCAGATTGAGGCTGCTCTTTAAAATTATGTTTCGGTTTGAATTTGGGGGCGTGAGACCTGGTCAAAACAAGATTTATTTCCAGCTATAAGAGGAGAAACACGGGAAACCCGTGATTTTGACACGTGATCTGGTGGATCTGAATGTGAAGGTCTTTCTAACTTTCGCACCGTTTGTTTTTATTTGTTTCTCTTTTGTTCCACTTCACAAGCTAATTATTTTCTCGTCTACTTCCCGTTTTGATCCCCCCCTACCCCCCCCCCCCCCCCCTACCACACCCCCCCCCCCCCCCCTACCACCCCCCCACCCCCCAAGTCTTTTTCCCAAAACAAACGCTTGCTCCCGGTTTCCTGCTTGTGTATGTGCTTCAGTTCTGGGAGGACAAGAATCTCTTCATTCCTGTCACGTCGTTCACCCCCCTCTGCGTTAAGAACTGAAAAAGGGTGCTTAGTCTACATTCTCCAGGGCCCACGTGCAGAATAGGGCTGAGGACGTCGTCGTTAAGGGTCGTATGCCATCTGTAGAAAAGGGCCCGTCTCCCGTGTGAATGTAAAGTCTGACATTCTGGGAGGCAAAGTTGCAGCTTAGACACCCCTTCGCATGTTTACGACTCTCAATCGCAAAGCATGGTTCTTTCAGTTTCATGACAATAACCCTAGGTCTGATCCTAACTCTATCCCTTTCCCGGCCAAAAAAACACACCCCTGAATGAAAATCCGTTTAACGTCCTCCGGTCTGAAACAGACACATATGGAACATTAGTAGATATACAGATGGTGGGAACGATCCTGGAGGCAATGCCCGGAAGCAGCGCAACTCCAGGAAATTCCCGAATTTTTAACGATACAGATGTATACATGAGCTTGACTACTGCAGAATGTCGCTCTCATTTGAAAATCGTTCCATGCGACAATGTGATGGTGTGTGTGTGTATAAGCTACCACTTTTACTCTGGACTGATGTTTCTCCATTTTGTTCCACTCACGGTGTAACACAGAGAAGATAAGAAAAGGGTGAAATGAAAGAAAACGAACAACTCTTTGGGGAGTTTACGGCTAGACTACCTCCTGGACCGATGCTTTACCGCTTTGGTTTGCTGCAGTGTCTGGCAGCGCCTGTCGTTAGTGTGGCTATTTGGGTGATAAGAGGGACAGAACTAAAAATATGTATATCGGT
>JAGGCT020002031.1:0-20000 GCA_017654935.2 Phymorhynchus buccinoides
ATCTTGTACACCGAACATACACATTGGTTTTTTTATGAACATAAATATGCAGCATACAGTTGACAATGAATATGCAGTACCGATGCGTATGTACATTAAATGACGCAAAGCATGAACATGAACAGCTGTTTCCAATGGGAATTAAACAGAGAATACAAGCATACACCCCCCTCCCGCCACTTTCATACAAACACAGCGTTATAGCAGTTACGGTTTATACATGCATGTTACAGTTAGCACAAAAAAAGAAGAGTAAATCAATATATACCATGTTACGAGTCGAGTCATTTGATCGACAAACACATCTCAAAAGCTAACGACACGCATTTCTTATAAACGTGTCGCAGACAACCAGGAACACTTCCAACAAACCACTCAAGATCATTGGGGAAAGAGGCAGTGTTCTGAAACACAAGGGCTAACGTTACGTTGCGCTCGCTCAAATCGGCATAAGAAACACCCTTCGTTTGCCGATAGTTCGCGTGGCGTTTTGTTCTTGTCAAACACCGAGCAAGCGGCGAACTCTCCGGAAACTATATAGTAGGGGGTGAATACGTTTCTTGTTGTTGATTGGTCCATTAAAGTTTGTTTAAAATAATCTTATTTTTACCAATCAGACGAGAGCTTGTAATATTCTTCCGCAAACGTTTTCTAAAGTGTTTCGTAGGCCCCGTTTGGCGTAAGCGTTATTCGCGCGGCGACCGTTATCTAGAGAAACTTGACCCTGTTTGAACTTGACCGGCCTAACCGGGATGTCCAGTAGTTTTCTTTTTGGATATCACGACCCCACCCTTCAACTAGAATTATGAAGGTAGAGTATGAACGAGCTTTACAGAGGACAAGTAGTGTTCTGGACACAACAAAAGTGTATTTAAAAAAACAGAAAGATTCTCCCCACTTGGGTGCTCGCCAAATCTGCGTTAGGCCTATGCATTTCAGGCAGTAGTCATCCAAACATGTAGATATGAAAGAAGGAATATAATGTAGAGAGCAGCAGCAAGTCTTTTGGCTTCATATTCAAGGGTATGTCCATCTGCAACAGCTTCACTTAACTTTGTTGTGCTCGTGATGGTCACAATACAAGGCGCTATTTTTCGCTCTTTCCCAATGGCAACACAGTGGTGTGCAAGTCGTAGTATTACTAGCGTATCCCCGTGCTGCCATGGGGAAAGAGCGAAAAACAGCAGCGTGTATGTTTGACCATTAGGAATGGCCAACATGGTGTCATCCCAACATCACACCGAACTACTGAAGTAATTTTATAGATTCAATAATGACGAGCCTGGGCAGCATAAAACAATTTGAAAAGACTCGACACATCGCACAGATAATCTACAGTGTAAAGAAAGTGCACGGCTTGCATACCCTTTCTTCATCATCATCCCAAACAAACATGGGATGTTTCAATCGACAAAATCCCAACCCTAACAAAATAAATAGCCAATCGCATCCAAATCACCCCCCATCCCGCAACAAAGAAAAGAAAACATGCACATCAACGCCCACAAGATCAAATGTTCATGTATCCACACATTCTGCTCGATATCAGCTCATAAATACAGCGTAGCTAAAGCCAAAAAAACACAAAACCTGTCTAATTTTCCAAACTCCAAAGCAAACCATATTGAAACGGTAAAGATCAAAAACAAAACACCATGACATGAACACCTGTACTATCATTCTGTACAGCATGATCTAATCATTAATCCCTAACCGGTCGTCAAGGACGTTCTGGAACGAAAGACTTCCAGCGGTTTTAGAAGCACGATTTATTCCAAACCAATAAACAGGGATTCGTTTCTACCGTGTCTATTCTAGAGCAAAGCGATGAGTATTAAAAACCTCTTCCTGAGCTCACCTGCCCTTAATTTTATGGAGTTCTACTAAAGCTTAAGTGGGAAACTAAACGTTGTTACTTTCTAAATTCAATAAACTGATTTACTTAATTCAGAAAGTAACAACGTTTAGTTAACGATTTATTGAATTTAGAAAGTAACAACGTTTAGTTTCCTACTTAAGCTTTAGTAGAACTTCATACAATTAAGCACTGGTGACTGCATCGGATTTCTCCACATTGCCAGACCCTTACAGGGCAATGTAGCTCCACAGCTCTTGTCAACTAGCAAACCAAGACTAGACTATGGAGCTTAGCATGACCGATGCTCTAAGACTAGCTAAAAGCTGACGAGACTGGAAGCAAGAAACGGGTTGATAGGGGAAGACGGGGTAAAAAGCGCATGGGCGGGTAAGAAGCCCACCCCAATTATCTCATGAAATAAAGAAAATTTCAGTCAAAGTTGCCCATGAGACGAATGCTAGACATTAACGCTCGTCTCATGGGCAAAATGAGACTGAAATTTGCTTCATTTCATGAGATAATTGGGGTGGGCTTCTTACCCGCCCATGCGCTTTTTACCCCGTCTTCCCCTAGGTCTGTACACCTTGGGAAGTGATTAATTTATTTACGCCCAAGAAAACCATTGTAGACGACATCCGCTTTTCATGGTTGAAATCCTGACCTCTCAAAAGATTTGTCTTCAGACTTTTCTTGACACCATCGGCGAATACATTCACCCAAGATATTACTCTGCACTCCCACCAAATGCAAAGACATTCACTGCCAAGCAGCACCTTGCCACGTGTTTGTCTACTTTCAGAGTCTAAGCCAGTGGTTTTATTTCCCGTTCTAGCAACGCATGCGCACTCGAATACATAGTTACTCCCGTCTTGTCGGTTGAGATGCAACGGACAACCCAGAACGTCAAAACACAACATGGCGCTAGAAGAGTTAAAAGCAGAGAATATGTTTCCAATTACCCACTTCTTGAAGCACATTGCTTCCCTGCAACGATCCAGCTTTAAGCACACCCACTACCATGACGTACCGTGTTTTCCCAGCACCGTCACCAGAGGAGACACTGCACAGCTGCTGAATCATGGAGCAGTCTAGGAGACCCGTTACGGGCTAAACGCAGGACACAGCTGAGCTAAAAGGCATACAAACCGATCCCTTGGATCGGGTAACAAATACTCCGACACATCTGACGCGGCGCGCGAAGTCTTCGCCCTCGCTCAATAGGGGGTAAAGAGGGGGAAACCCGCTTCTGTGGCCCGTAGTGGTTCAAATGCTGAGCGCGCCTCGCGCCACTCGCCTTTTATACTCCGGTTGCGGGTTTAAGCCCTCTATTGACTACAGAGATTGCATAGTCGAAAGACCAGTCTAGTTCAAACCTGAACTAGACCAGATGCTACAGTTTAGATACTTTTGAAATATTTGTGCGCGTTTCAGGCCAAGAGGCTTCTGCAGTTTATTTATTTACTTTTTTTTTACATTGCTTATAGTCCCGTCAACAGCAATGGTTTTCTTAGGACTGTCACCACAGTAAACATCAAACGCGTCGACAAAACAATTTTGGTTTCTGCAGTGCCGCTCGGGGAATTCGAACGACATTCTACGCATGCAATGAGAATCAACTTAACTACACCCCAGATGGACTCTTGACACTTCAAATAAATTGCATCACATGAACGCAGATGGGGCCCACATGCAGTACTATACTGTATTTCTGGAGAGGGGGGTGGGGCACACCTAATCATGTAGCTTCATCATGAATTCATTTGCATTTCATTCACAAAATCAAACAATCAAATGCAAAACAAAATTAGTAGGAAAATGCAAGTCTGAATGTAGCCACTAGCTTTTGTATTGTAATTCAATTTCTAACATCTATGTACTTCAATCCGGCACCTCCATTTAAATTTGATAAGATGGAAGAGAGAAAGCAGGACGAGGAGGGGGAGGGGGCATAGAAATGGAAGAAAAGAAAAAGGCTGGATCATAAGGCAGAGCAGAAAGAAAAGAGAGAGCCGCTTGATATGCCAGCATTTTCCAAAGCAAAGGTTTCAACACAAACCACATTGTGGCTTGTTCCATGACAGAAAGAAAATCACGTACAGCGTTCATGTTTTCAACGTAGCTTTCAATTGTTTTTTTGTCTATCAGCATCAGACATGATTCTGCACACATCCCTCACAATCTTGCCGTGTTAAGAGTTATTAATTCTCAATCAAAAAACGGGACTTTGGCGACTACACACAATCCATAAACCACCAAACCAAACCAGCCATCAGTTTGTTTTTGTTTTGCATAATCCTCAACAAGATGGAAGCCTTTTCTTCATCAACTGCATCAAAGGTTGCACAAGAAACCTTTTCTTCAACAACATCATGTACACACTTTCCACGTTAGCACGTCACCAGTTTACTACAACGCCTCATTCAATTTTTAAACAAACACTAAATGCTTTTCCACTCTTTGGAGAAAACAACCAAGTCTTTCGACGAAACAGTTCATTCGACCACTTAAAACATCCTCAGCAACAACAAACAGCACGAGCAAGGACAACGGGCATAGAGTTCAGGGGACAGACACACACACACACACACACACACACGCACGCACATCAGCCTAGGGGTGGATCTCCGGGGGTTGTGACCGGTAGTGCGGCTCCTGCTGCATGTGGGGGCGGGCCTGCTTGCCGTTGTTGGCGGCCACGGGGGGCGGGGGCTGGTAGAGCGGGGAGCTGGCGTCGATCTCGATGGCGGCGTCCACCTCGTCCGTGGGCGGGGTGGCCTCCTTGTTCATGGGGTCGGAGCCGTCGCTGTCCCCGCGGTGGTACTCCGGGGGAGGCGCCGGGGGGCTGCCCTCCATCAGCAGGGGCTTGGAGGAGTCGCTGGGCTTCTCCTCGCCGATCTCGTCCGGGAAGATGACGGGGGCGCCCTTGTTGACGAAGGTGTCCTGCTCCTCCAGGGTCATCTTGCCCTTGCGCTTCTTGCGGTACAGGATGCAGGCGACCAGCAGGGCCACGAGCAGGATGGCGATAATCACCACGGCGGGCACCACGGTGGTGATCCACATGTTGTCCCCGCTGCCCGCCCCAGCCGAGGCCACGCCCGTCGCGTTCAGCTTGGGAGCCGCCGTGCTGTCCGGCTTACCGGTCTTGTCAGGCATGTCCGTCTTATCTGTGGCGTCCGGCTTCGTGGTGGGCATGGTCTTCTCCACCGTGGCGCTTCGCACGGGGAAGTTGGGGTTTCCTTCGCAGTCGCCCGCCGGGGCGGTGGCAGCTCCGGTCAGCACCCAAGGCTTCAGCTTCTCCGCGGCCTCGGGGTTGATCTTGCCGTCCTCGGTGACCATCTTGTCGGCCAGGTCCGTGACCTCACCCACCGGGCAGCCGCCTCCGGCCAGGGATGTGTTGGTGAAGGAGAAGATGACCGAGCCCGGCTTGATGCCCGTGATGGCCAGCGAGCTGCTGTCCTCGTCGCCAAACACCCCGGCCACCTGCACACACGTCGGAGAAAGGGACTGGGTAAATTTATGAAATTAAGCATGACACAATAACTAGCCGTTTATCTCTCTCTCTTTGTCTCTCTCTCTCTGTTTCTGTCTCTCTCTCTCTCACACACACACACAAAAACCCCCCCCCCCCCCCCACACACACACACATACTCTCTCTCCCTCTCCTAGAACTCCCACATACACCAACATTCAACATTCTCTCTCTCTCTCTCTCTCTCTCTCTCTCCCACACACACACACAAACGATTACACTTTCGTTAACCCCTCACCTTGTTAGTCAGATCCAGCTTCTTGTCCACGCTGGAAACGAACTCCTCGTAATCAGTATCGATGGTCATGCTGAGCTCGTGGTTGACCTTGGCCTTGCGTCCTTTAGCCTTGCGGATGACCACGTCGAAGTTGTAGCGGGTGACGTAGTCGTGGGTCTTGAGCATGGCCACCAGGACCAGGGGGTGCCGCCCGATGTCGTCCTCGCTGCTGGCCATGCCGCGTACCGTCTGCGTCCGCTGGTCGAACTGCAGGAACCAGGTCTTGGGGATCACCGTCTTCTTCTGCGGGTCTCTGAAAAAGGAACAATTTGTTTTTGCTGTCCCATTTTCTGGGCCGTACAGTGGCGTTGCTCCCACGCCGCTCATTCCTAGTCCCAACAGGCAACCACACCCCGGCTTGCTCAGGTCGCAGAATACGAAACCAGCAGTCCAAGAGGAGGAATAAAATTCAATCACTTAAAAATAACTCAAAGCTCCTCTAATGACAATAATAATAATAATAATATACACAAACCGCACAATGGAACTGGAACTTTTCGACCCCTTTAAAAAAAAAAAAATACTCATATCATATCCATAGTTTCAACTTCAGCTTGCTAAACTAGGATTACGAGTTTTGTTTTCAAGGCAAGCAAGGTTTAAAAAAAAAAGAGAAGAAACAAGAGCGTGAAAGTGCTAGATCAACCAGTCGCGAGGCAACATTTTCGTGATTCACATGAAAATCATGTATTGGGTCTACTTGAGTATAGTGAACGAAAACGGCAGAATTATTCTAGACGGAAGTATTTCACGTGAATCATGACTGATGTGATACAATCGCATCGCATCCCTATTCGATTTTACACGCCGTGTGGCGCCGGCTTTAGTCCAAATCTGAGGAATGAAAATATCAACACTATTTTTTGGGTGTTGTGGTTTACAAGGCTCTAGACATTATTTTCACTGTCTAAATAATGCTTGTTTATGGATAGGGGGTGGGTGCGTGGGTGGGGTGTTGCATTACTCACTGGAGGTCCCCTCGGAAGAGGCTGAGCTTGGTCATGCTGGTGCCGCCCTTGCCGCAGGCGTTGAAGAGGTCCTCGGGGATCTGGAAGTGGATCTCGGTGCCCACCAGGAAGGTCTTCCTCTCCAGGCCCTTGTTCACCGTGGGCTGCACGCAACCCTCCTCGGTGGGCTGCACAGCCACATAGTCATACTCAACTTATTCTTTCTTTGCGAACGTGACAAAACTCGAAACTCGGTTTCTTTTTATTTAGCTCCCCGTAAAACAAAAGGGCAACTTGGGTTTTGCGGTCACGTCAAGACTTTTAAAAAAAATAACACACCGAAAAACACACACACACACACACAAAACAATGCATAACAAATGCGTGACAGCACGCAGCTAATTAAACCATTTTGTGAAAAAATAATGCTAAAACTTAACGCAATCTCTCTCTCTTTCTCTCTCTTAATGTTTTAATATTTGATTTGTCTTTGGTATCAAACACAAATGATACACGTTATTACCATCCCCCCCTTTGTCAAAAGACCCCTGGGTATTGACAGCAAACAAGTGTCACTCTCTCTCTCTCTGTGCTAAGTCTCTCTCTCTCTCTCTCTCTCTCTCTCTCTCTCTCTCAAGTCTCTCTCTCTCTCTCTGTCTGTCTGTCAAGTCTCTCTCTCTCTCTCAAATCTCTCTTTCTCTCTCTTAAGTGTCTCTCTCTCTCTCTCTCTCTCTTTGAAGTCTCTCTCTCTCTCTCTCTCTCTCTCTCTCTCTCTCTCTCTCTCTCTCTCTCTCTCTCTCTTTCTGTCTGTCTCTCTCTCTCTCTCTCACCGGCGTGGTGCGGGGCATGGCGGAGGAGGTCATCACGTCCTGTGTGGCGGTGGGCTCGATGGTGAAGGTGGGCGAGGTCATGTCCACCACCTGCCAGGGAAAGGTGTAACAAGAAATATAATAATAATAATAATACATAGTATTTATATAGCGCCTTTCTTTAGAATTAAACTCAAGGCGCTCACATTCACTGATTCACACGCAATTGGGCTAACATACACATTCATTCGATCATCATCTAATTAATGTGAAAAGTTAGAGAAAGCTCTTTGAAACAAGTTTTCATTTGGGTTTTGAAAGCGGGAAGTGCTGAGAATTGTGACGGAGGTCAACAGGCAAGGAGTTCCAGACAGTGGGGGCGCAAGAACTAAAACTATATCCTCCTTAGAGTACAAAAATATAAAACCGGTGTTTGGAACCAACGACTTCTTGTTTCTCCTTGCCTCCAGTCTCTCTGTGCTGATAATGCTGAGGAGTGTTATCCTTTGCTGGTTGTATGTTTGCATGATGTGACATTTAAAATAAAACATTTGTGCCGGTACTTTACATTCTCAAATTTCCCCATCCTTATCCCCCCTCTATGCCCTATCCCCCCCCCCCCCTCCCTTTTCTTCTCATTTCTGCATGTACATAATTTTTATTTAGCTTTCTTGTTCGATTCACTTTACTTTTCCCCAGGGCTGGGTGGGGAAAAAAAGCATGTCACTTGCTTATCTCATGACCACGGGTGCATGCGGTGACCAAAGCTTTGGCCTGAACTTTCCGTCATAACCCCTGGCTATACTGGTCAATTTAAGAACAAAAAGAGCACGAGAAGAGCTCTCTTTTCAGGCACTCAGCCGCCTGAACCTGCATCAAATTGCCTGAATTCAGGCTTCAGGCAGGCCCACAGGCATCCCTGCTTGCTCGTGTTACCTGGTTAAATAAAATTTCGTTTTCGTTTTCGTCTGCCAAGCAACACTTTTTGCTTTCTTCTTTTCTAAAAATGGTGTCTACAATGTGTATGTGAAAGGGGTGGGTGGGATGAACGGCGTGAGCATTTGTTTTCCTCCTCCTTCTTCATACTGTTTTGTAATAATGTTTTTCTTCTTGATTGTTTTCTCTCGTAATATTTCTAAAGCGCTCCGAGGATGAATTTTTTTTAATCATCGAAGAGCGCTATAGAAGCTTTATTTATTATTATTATTATTATTATTATTTTCGTCTCTCCTCTCCCCTGCAATCCTAAGGGGGAAAAAAGTTTTACCAAAAAAAGTTTTACCAAACAAAAATACAAAAACTGAAATCTTGTGACTCACGGGGCGGGTCATGGTGTTGACGCCCTCGGTGGCCGTACTGGGGCTCATGGTGATGACCGGGGTGGGCGTGGCCCTGACCTGCCTCCGGCGCCGCTTGAGGGCGTGCTGCTGCTGCTGCTGCTGGTGGTGATGCTGCTGCAGGCGAGTGTTGGTCACCCTCCAGCCCACCACGCCCACCCCCAGGGCCCGGCCCATGGCCCCGGTGCTGGAGTCCCCGTCCAGCTTGTGCAGCAGAGGGAAGTGCTCGCTCTCCACCTGTGGGCATAATTATAGCGTAGTGTACGGTTAGCATCAATGCTTCCGTTGAATGTTGTGTTATACAACGACGTTGCCACATACACGTAACAACGGTAGGTGAAGACGGGGTAAAAAGCCCTTGGGCGGGTAATAATAATAATAATAATAAACGGATATTTATATAGCGCTTTTAATCGAGCACAAAGCGCTTTACAATCACCACTGAAACACTCACACACGCACAACAGACACACATGCACGTACGTGCACGCAGGAGAGTGAACGCGTAAGAAGCCCATGCCAATTAGCCCATGCCAATTGCCCATGATACATTAATGTTTAGCATTCGTCTCATTGGGCAAAATATATATTCGATGGCTTGGAGTCAAAACGGACTATCTTTAGATAGTCCATTGACATATTATTGAACTTATTACGAAAACAAATACATTGTATCAAAAAAGGACTGCTGAAATATAGAAAGCAAATCCCCCTTTTTATATTTCTGCAGTCATTGTTTACTAGTTTTTGTAATAAATCCAATAATGCGTCAATGGACTATCTAAGGATAGTCCGTTTTGACTCCAAGCCATCGAAATGTGACTGAAATATGCTTTTATTTCATGAGATAATTGGCATGTGCTTCTTACCCGCCCATGGGCCTTTTACCCCGTCTTCCCCTACTCACTACTATAAATATGGTAAACTGTCCCCTGCAGCCCATTTTATCGTCGCCACAAACACAACCGTCTGACTCACATCCCAGGAACGCAGGAGAAGAAGAAGACTAAAAAGGTAAAATAGAATACTGGGTACAGTTGTTCTTTAGAACCCACCCACCCTCCCTCCTCTTCATGCTTACTATCCTCAATCTAAACAAATATCTGCTGCTTTCAGATGTATGGAAATAATCCTAGGCTGATCCTATCCCTATCCCTTTTCCCGAGAAAGGCAGACTGTTGCTGCCCGGTGAAGATGTTCAATGCACAATTTGTTTGGTTCTGATTTAACCCTTTTGCCACCAGCCATTTTTTCAGCCAAAAAATACCATTAAACTTAACTGGGTAGAGGAAAACAATTGTCTGCAATATTGGGAATTCCTCTGTGACATGTATAACATTAGGCCTATCCTTACCTCCCAAAATTGAGAAAATAGGGTCTTTAAATAACAGGCCCTGATTTGATGCCTTTTAGTGACATGGGTGTCAAACCATTATGGTGCATAATTGCGACATTGGCGGTGATCCGTGCTTTTCAAGAATTGAGTAATAAAAGCAGAAAGATCAGTAAAGCAGCCCCACGCCTCCCCCCAACACAAGGGCTTCATTTTGAGACATGAACATTTAATAAGCACAATGCTTTGCAAATATTTGAAGAACAAAAGACTGGTAATGTTATTTTTAAAACAAAAACACCATTCAACTTAATGTGTTGAAATGTACACAGCAATTCAGTGCAATGTCCAGTCAAACTCTGCTAAAGTATGCAATATACCATTAACAGTCTTCAGATCCTGCAGAAAAGTGACATGGCCCTCCAAACCCGCACTGTAACGTAACTACAACTACAAACAATTACCTTGCCGCAGCCCACCAGCCAGGACACCGACACCCCGACGTACCGGGGCTCCCCCTGGACATCCCCGGCACCGGTCACCAGGGCGGAATCGTCGTGCAGGGGCTGGCTCAAGGCAGAGACCACCTTGACCATCTCCTCACCCAGACCCATATGCGCCAGGAACCCGGACACCAGCCCGAGCCTCTTCTCCACGGGGAGGGCATCCAGGTCGGCGTCCAGGACAATGGTGGCCACGGTTTCGGGCTCCTCCCGCTTGCAGCGAACCACCGGGGGTTCGCCCGAGGCCTTGAACTTGATGGGCTGGCTGGAGGACATGGACGGGGAGTCTGGGTTGACGGTGAGGGCGAAGACGTCTGTAGCTGTGCTGTCATGGAGGGGGAGTCCCTCCCGGGCCGTGACCTGCAGGTAGAGTTGCCCGGCGTCCCCCTGCCCGGGGATGCCCTGGAGAACGTTCTGCTCGGAGTCGAAGTGCAGCCAGGAAGGGAGCAGGTCCTTGCCGGCTTCCACCACCTGGAAGTAACAGATCATGGCGATTGTTTTAAAACGAAGTTTGGTATCAAACAAACCCGCAGACACGCACAAGCATGGTACTCGCGAATGTACTACATACGTACACATACACACTCGCGTGCGCGCGCGGAACGAGAGAGAGAGAGAGAGAGAGAGAGAGAGAGAGAGAGAGAGAGAGAGAGAGAGAGAGAGAGAGAGAGAGAGAGAGAGAGAGAGAGAGAGAGAGAGAGAGAGAGAGAGAGAGAGAGAGAGAGAGAGAGAGAGAGAGAGAGGGAGAGAGAGAGAGAGAGAGAGAGAGAGAGAGAGAGGGGAGAGAGGAGAGAGGGGAGAGAGAGAGAGAGGGGGAGAGAGAGAGAGGGGGAGAGAGAGAGAGAGAGAGAGAGAGAGAGAGAGAGAGAGAGAGAGAGAGAGAGAGAGAGAGAGAGAGAGAGAGAGAGAGAGAGAGCAGGACCAATGTCTACTGGAACTGAAATATTGTATTGATTGTTTCTATAACAAGTTTCTGAAGGAGAAATAAAGGACATTTTGTCCACCTTTTGTTTTTCTTTCTTTGATTACTTCATTATTATTATTATGTATTATTAGATATTATGTACGTCATAGTCACAGAGGCGTCTCTGTGAAATTTGGGGTGATCCCACCTGGAGAGGGCGTCGCAGCCAGAGGCGCGCCACCCAAATTGTTTTTTGTGGGGTTTTTTGTGTGTGCATGCAATTGTTGTGAGTGATGAGGAAGGAAAGGAGGTGGGTGGGTACATTTTGACCAAACGACAACTTTTTCGTTGCCACTGGGTTTAACGTGTGCTAAGAGCATGGACACACGGGACCTCGGTTTATTGTCTCATCCGAAAGACTTCACGTTCAGACCGTAAGGCCTAGTGCAAAGTGAGAGGGAAAAACCTCCCTTGTACCCAGGTTCGAACTCGGGTTTACTTGACACGAAGCGAACCAGCACTGTGCCACTCTACACCTACTGTGAATATTTGTCTTTTTGCTTCAAACAGCCAAACTCGATCATGAACTTCTAACAACGCAGGCAAACCAAAGAACAAACAGGAGTCAAATCAAAGTCTGTGTAAAGGGTAAACAATAGTTATAGCACAATCCACCCCACCCACCCACCCCAATCCAAAAAAAAAGATCACAGCAGGACAGTTAACCCCAACAAGAAAATGTTCAATATTTTTGCTTTTATAGTTCCACCTTTACTTATTACTTTTATAATATGTGATGGGGAGCGGGGGGGTGGGGGTGGGGGTAAAGAAAACTTGTGGGACGCAATTCTGCCGAAGTTGCCCACACAGTTGTAATATAAAAACACTTTGCTACAACCACCCAGCCTTTCTCATAAACTCGTCCATTCAGAGATAGACGTAGTGCTTTGCTATAAGTTTGGACAACACAGTTTTCAATGGCGAGGTCGGTCTCGTTTCTTGGAAAATGGTTCTTGAAAAGCAGCGATGTTGCAATGCTTTAGGCTTGGCCACCGCCCCTTATTTCTCACAAATTGCCACCCACCATTATTACGATGGCTTGGAGTCAAAACGGACTATCTTTAGATCGTCCATTGACGTGTTATTGAACTTATTGCGAAAAGTAATAACTTGTATATTAAACAAAACGACTGCAGCAATATAGAAAAGCATAATCCCCATGTTATATTATTTGCAGACACTGTTTTAATACAAGTTCTTAGTTTTCGCAATAACTTCAATAATAAGTCAATGGACTATCTAAAGATAGTCCGTTTTGACTCTAAGCCATCGAGTCAAATTTTAGTCCATGGAGCTAGTGGCTTTGACCTTTCATGGTACCATTCATCTCCCACATCACTGTAGTGGGAAGCTGCGGTAATTCGGGCCAGGTATTATTAGATGAACAACAGCCACCCAGTTTTATATATTTTATTACGCTTACACTGCTCTGAGTCAGCGCTGCCATTTCAATCCCTGCAGCGCAATTTGTCAGGTTCAGGATTCAGTTGAACGGCTACCGGGGGGGTGGGAGGGGGGGGGGGGTGATGATGTCTGACTGAGATCTTGACTTTACTGCTACGTGTACACCCTCCCCCCTCCCATCCTTCCCTCACCTGCCCATTATGACCCAAATGTTAGGCCAACTACAACCATGTTTTCAAACCATAATTCAAGAGGAGATAACACTAATAAGCTGCGCGAGTGTGAGTGTATGTGTGTGTGTTTGTGTATATATATATATGTGTGTGTGTGTGTGTGTGTGTGTGTGTGTGTGTGTGTGTGTGTGTGTGTGTGTGTGTGTGTGTGTGTGTGTGTGTGTTTGTGTATATATGTGTGTGTGAGTATGTATGCGTGTGTTATTATCCCTCTACTATTGAATTCGCACACTGTTTCTGAGAAACCCACGTAACAAGGCCTACTGAACATGCACAACATCCAGCTATCTTGTACTTAGTCACCCCCCATCCCCCCCGAATTGTTACATGGCATATTTTCACCGAGAAGCAAAATTCTAACCATTTTTTGGGGGGGTTAGGATCAGCCTAAAAGTAAAACAACCCAACAGACTTTGAGAACGAGGGTCGCAGACATATGGGGAGTGACTCAATAAATGTACAACATTGCCTTCCCCCTCCCCATCCCAAGGAAAAAAGGTACCGCTGCACACATTATATTGCACAAGTGGCTTTGAGCTTATCGGTGCAGCGTTTGCTTCGCCCTGCCCGCTGTAACAACAAGTGCACTCGTCACTGATGCAGTAAAATAGCAATAAACAAGAGGCAAAGCCTTCAAGGCTCACTCGAACAGGAACATGTGGGACAACAACAAGCAAAGATTGAGGGGAGTGTCTAAAGTAAAATATTGCCAATACAAATGTAAAGTACAAAATGAAACTATCGTTAATGGATACAACTAATTTAAAAAAAAAAGTGCCCGTGTCGAGAATCGTACCCGGAACCATTGGCATGACAGACAGACACTCTACCAATGAGCTATCGAGGCTTTCTGTGTTGATGAGTTGGGATTTTTAACTGTTGAATACTCTCTAACCCACTAATCTAAAATGTTCTCTGTTTGTTCTCTGTTTACGGTGTTGCTTTAAGTATTTAATTATTCAAATCATTATTGTTTGAAAGCTTGCATAGACATCTATGCGTGTGCAGAGTTTGAACAATGTACGACTTCTGTTTCCCAAGAAAATGCCAACGTTAAAGTTTGGAGATTAGACCACGGACGCAACACACACACACATAGGCTACTCACAACCGAACAACTATCATACTGTAGACTCACTTCGTTAACACGAGTGAGCCAAAAAGGAAATACCCACACTATATTGAGCAAGTGGCTTTGAGCTTATCGGTTTAGCGTTTGCTTCGCAATGCCCGCTGTACAACAACAAGTGCACTCGTCACTGATGCAGTAAACTAGCAATAAAAAAAACCCACAAAATAAAACGTAACCGCTAGGCTACTACTAATTTTTATAAACCGATCTTTATTCAAAACAACACGTTACAAAGTTTACGCATGCACACGCCATCAGAACAAGCCGTCATCCAAAGACCACTCTCTCACATCCATTCTCCTCAACCACTCCCAGGGCTCCTCTCCCAATCGTCCCGCAAAACAAGGGGTCCCAGGGACTCCTTCACTTAACAGCATAGAGGGTCCTAGAGGCGGGATAGAGGGTCACAGTGGCATTGCAAATGCTAAAAATATTGTTTGTAATGCATCCCTGGGACCCCCTGCACATTCTTTTAAAGGGTCCTTGAGAATTTTAGTGCTTCATAGACCCCCAAATGGGGGTCCCTGGGAGCCCTGACTCCAATCATAAAAAAACCCCATGTGTACATATCGTGCGGAAAATGCGAATAATGATAATAACAATGATAATAGGAGGAAAACAAACAAACAAACAAACCCTACTACTACTACCCCAGACTGCTGCAGCTGCAGCAGCAACACTGCAGTCTATCAGCCGACAGCTGCCGGTGGCGGAGCGGCACACCCATGTAGATGATTACAGGCGGTAGCCCCCCCCCCCCCCCCCCCAAAGGACCAGCCATACTGCATATGATGCGATGCGATTAAATAATAAATAATAATAATAATAATACATAGAATTTATATAGCGCCTATCTTTAGAAATAAACTCAAGACGCTCACATTCACTGATTCACACGCAATAGGGCTTAACATACACAATCATTCTACACATTCATTCGGCCATCATCTAACTTACGTGAAAGTTACAGAGAGAAGGCGCTTTGAAACAGATGAGTTTTGAGTCGGGTTTTGAAAGCGGGAAGTGCTGATTGTTGACGGAGGTGAACAGGCAAGGAGTTCCAGATAGTGGGGGCGCAAAAACTAAAACTGCGTTGTCCAAAAGACTTTAAATTCACTTAACTTTAGGAACTTTCAACAGTTTGCAAATATAGTGAACAAAACTGGTAGGATTTCATCAGATTCATTTAGACAGTTGAACTGGACATGGATCATGCCTTACAGATGTCTTCTTCTTCTTACAATGCGATTGGACATCTGTGAGCTCCCAGTGGGGATACCGGGGGGGGGGGGGGGGGGGGGGGGGTCTTTCGTAAAAATAGTTCCCACACCTTCTGGAAAATCTGTGCTTGTAACTTCCTCTAATCTGCCACTCTCTTTGACTCTTGCCTTTTCCCTTCGCTTTCTATCATCTATACTATCTTTCTGCCTTATTGGCCCCATTCTCCTGTCTTGTTTTCAAAAGAAATTCTTCCAAATATTTTTCTCCTTTGAGCTCCTCCGAAATCGGAATGTGTCGGCTGTACGCAGCGGGGAGACCAGTTAAAACTGAAAACCGGACACGTATGTACCTTACCCATTATGGTCATATGGCCTGGGAACGCAGAACACGAAGAAGAAGACATTTGTGAAGCATGATCAATGTCCCATTCAACTGTCTAAATGAATCTGATGAAATCCTACTTAGTTTTGTTCACTATATTATTTGTAGTCCCCCTGTACACGAACACGATGAAATGTCAATATTTTCGTATCAGACAATTTTATTTGATTCATGTTTTGGGGTCAACATTGAGTAATCGTGAGCGAAAATACTAGAATTTGTTTTCTCAGACGGAAGTATTTCACGTAAATTCATGCCTCACAGACATCGTGACTGTCGAATCGCGATCGCGTCGTATGTAGTAGTGTGGCTGGACCTTAAACAGACCACTCCGTCATGAATCTATCAGTATCCGCCCACCCCCATGTCTCACTGGATGAGAAATCCACCTTTATTAACCCGGGGCTTTGCAATGCAGAATTCCCTTTCCCGTTTATCATTTTGGAAGCTGCTCTTTTATCTTATTTTGTTTTTTCGTCTCCCCGCCAGCTACGCCTATTGGGGTCTGCAACGAACACCTTTTGCAAGAGTGAATGCCCTTGGAGGGTGGGGGAAGATGGTTCAGTACTGGCCAGACAGGGGAATAACTCTCGCCAATAACCCCTATTTGATACTACTAAATGGCTGCCTTTCGCAAGAGTGAGTGCCCTTGTCAGTACTGACCAGCAAGAGCAATTACTCTCACTGTCAAGGGCGTTAATAACCCTAGTTGCAAAGGCCTATAGGCTCCTTGCCAAGGTCGTGTACACCTTTCTACCACCGCCTTGCATGCTGCAGCCAAGGAAATGCCAACGGCGTGCCGTGCTGGTTTCCATTCAGCAACAGTGATGGATGCCAGAATCCCCATTGCGCAAGAAGCAAAGAACAGGGCAACTGCCCTTTTCGTTCAGTCACTAGGGCGTGTAATCATAAGTGCGTCTTAGACCAGTCAACACAGGTAGTAAGTAGTATGTACATTAGACTAAACTCACCAAACGATTGGCTGTTTAGCCTAAGTTACACACTACTACCCGGGTTGACTGTCTAAGACGCACTCATGATTACACACAGGCTGTTTAGCCTAAGTTACACACTACTCCCCGAGTTGACTGTCTACGACGCACTCATGATTACACACAGGCTGCTTAGCCTAATTTACACACTACTACCCGGGTTGACTGTCTAAGACGCACTCATGATTACACACAGGATGCTTAGCCTAAGTTACACACTACTCCCCGGGTTGACTGTCTAAGACGCACTCATGATTACACACAGGCTGTTTAGCCTAAGTTACACACAACTACCCGGGTTGACTGTCTAAGACGCACTCATGATTACACGCCCTGGCTGTTTAGCCTAAGTTACATACTACTACCCGGGTTGACCGTCTAAGACGCACTCATGATTACACACAGGCTGTTTAGCCTAAGTTACACACTACTACCCGGGTTGACTGTCTAAGACGCACTCATGATTACACACAGGCTGTTTAGCCTAAGTTACACACTACTACCCGGGTTGACTGTCTAAGACGCACTCATGATTACACACAGGCTGTTTAGCCTAAGTTACACACTACTACCCGGGTTGACTGTCTAAGACACACTCATGATTACACGCTCCCTGGGTATGAAGCTTATAATCTAAAAACAAAATCCCTTCATTCATAATATACTGCATTTCAAGGTGGTAAAGGTCAAGATGTGCCAACCCCCCTACCTATCTCGGTTAATTCTATTTTTCCGTTATTGCCTTTCTTACCATACATCAAGCTGTATTTTAGGAACATTTTTAGCTAATAACCTTTTTGGAATAATAACCCTAGCCCTAACCCTAACCCTAACCCTACCCCCACCCCCCCCCCCACCCCCCCCCCCCCCCCCCCCCCCCCCCCCCCCCCCCCCCCCCCCCCCCCCCCCCCCCCCCCCCCCCTATAAGACGGAAAAACGCAACGAAATATACTGTAATGGGCATGGACGATGTTCCTGATTTTAATGGAAAAGGTCACAATCTCTCTCTAAGAAACCAACAATTGAATTTAGACTAGCAGTGGTAGGCAATATTTTGTTACAGTGTGTTCGACGTCGTTTCATGTAGGCCTTTCTTCATAGCCGTACTCAACAGTGTCAAGTCACACCTTATTAATTTTGCAGTGTACAATTTACAACACTGTTCTATTTTGTTAAAGCGTGTACGTGTACACATGGGTGTCTGAGCGTGCTTGGGAAAGATGAGAGAAATGGGTAATTGACCGAGTGTCAATACCAACTTGCGGTAACCTTACAATACTTGTGGCAGGGTATCTTCATGGGTGCTCCTGGGAAATTTCAAAAATCCTGCAAGCCCCGGCAGAGTGCAGGGACAGCGCCCCTCCTGGGGGTTCCGGGGGGCAATGTCCCCTGGAAGCTGAAGGAAAACAACAGTTTCCAATGTAATTGACAGGCTCTCTTTGCACTCTCACTTCTGGTCTTTAACCAGCAAAATGCATCTTCTCAAATTCTCATAATCCAGCGATGCCGGTTCCAGGCAATATAGAAAAATCCTGAACTTCAGGACATCCTGAAAGCAGGAGCATCCATGCATCTTGCAAACAAACACAACGAATAAAGGTTCTTTGATATAGCTTTCTCCACTACTCTGTTGTTTAACCAAGTGATTGCCAGCTACTTTTAGACCTATAGCTGTATGACATTTGGGACGAACAAATGCCTAAAATGCATTATGATATAAATGCATATTAAGAACTTCATTCGGTTGCAATCCACGTTACTGTTTTTATTTTATTTTTATTAAAAACACTCTGAATCTTTAGAAAGCTATAAACTTATTAAGAAAATCACTGCTTTTGTTCATGTTCAAGCATCATGCAAGATCAAACTGCAACAGGTCACTTTTAACTTTTTTACAGGTTACCCGTTATTGTTATTAATTACATGCATGTACTCAAACACTTGCCAGGGATCACAACTTAAAAGTCACGTGTGAAAAGGCTACCATATATAATTAAACAAATACAATAACAAATTGCCACTATTTTTTGGATAACATGGCCACACATAAGTGCTGCCAAACAGTGGCAAACGCTATCAGAACGTGAAACAAGTCTCTCTCTCTCTCTCTCTCTCTCTCTCTCTCACCCCCCCCCCCCCCCCTCTCTCTCTGTTTTCCTAAGAGTGGTAGCTAGAACCAACAGTACACTACAGCCAGTGTTAAGTCTACAGGCGAGAAACAAAACATAAACAGACAGGATTACAGAATTAGTACCATTCTACCTTTTCTTTACTACTTAGGCCTAGAACAACGGACCGAGTGGTCCGAGTGGTCTTCTGAATCATTTAAACTCTCTCTCTCTCTCTCTCTCTCTCTCTCTCTCTCTCTCTCTCTCTCTCTCTCTCTCTCTCTCTCTGTGTTCCAAAGAGTGGTAGGTAGAACCAACAGCACACTACAGCCAGTGTTAAGTCTACAGGCGAGAAACAAAACATAAACAGTGTTTCCACTGCTTTGCAACCTCTCTCTCTGTTTTCCTAATAAAGAGTGTTAGGTGTAGAACAACGGTACATAAGTTCTACAGGCGAGAAACAAAACATCGAGAAAACCAAAAACAGAAACAGGATTACAGAATTAGTACCATTCTACCTTTTCTTTACTACGTAGGCCTTCAACCTCTCCCCCCCCCCCCTCTCCCTCTCTCTCCCTCTCTCTCTCTCTCTCTCTCTCTCTCTCTCTCTCTCAATTGTCCTAAGATTGGTAGAACAGCAGTACACTAGGCCTACAGCAAGTGTTAAGTCTACAGGCGAGAAACAAAACATATCAGGATTACATAATAATTTAGGACCACCATACTTGTGTTTCCACTGCTTTTCAACCTCTCTCTCTGTTTTCCTAATAAAGATTGTTAGGTGTAAAACAACGGTACATAAACCACTAAGTGTACTAGTAGTAATCCTCCTATCTGGCTCCTCCTTGCCCATGACACGTGGCAAAGAGATAAGCCAGGGAGATTAGATACAGGCAAGACAAGGGATAGGAGTGAAGACGTCCATCTTGCTTCATTGGCACTCGGGGGAACAGTTTTCATCGCCCAACAGCA
>JAGGCT020002032.1:0-7500 GCA_017654935.2 Phymorhynchus buccinoides
CAATGGTCCCAGGTCCTGTTCAGTGATGAATCACGCTTCACCCTGAACCACAACGACGGCCGACTGAGGGTCTGGAGGCGCCCAGGGGAACGCTTTATTGACGCCACTGTCCAAGAAAAGGTGGCCTTTGGTGGAGGTTCTGTAATGGTCTGGGGGGCCTTCAGCCTTCACCACAGAACACCCTTGTATCATGTACAGGGTAACCTGACTGGCCTCCGATACCGGGATGAGATCCTTCGACCGCTGGCTGTGCCTACACTGCAGCAGATGGGACCGCCGGCTGTCTACCAGGATGACAACGCTCGCCCCCACAGGGCAAGGGTGGTCAACGACTTCCTGCAGCAGTCTGGAGTCAACAGAATGGAGTGGCCAGCATGCAGTCCCGACCTCAACCCGATTGAGAACCTCTGGGATGAGCTGGATCGCAAAGTGAGGAGCAACCACCCCCCTCCCAGGGATGCCCAGCACCTCTACCAGATGCTGCAGGCTGAGTGGCAGGCGCTTCCACAGAGGATCTTCACCACCCTGGTCAACTCCATGAGGACTCGCTGCGTCGAGTGCCAGAACAGCCATGGCGGATACACGCATTACTGAACTTTTGGGAGCATCAGAATGCCCTGTCTTGTGATTTCAATGACTTTGGGAAATCAAATTTCGATACGTACCCACTTTGATCAAATGTACAGACCAAACGATTGCTCGAAATTGAAGGCAATTGTGTATCGTTATCACTAAAGCATTGAATGAAATGTTGGCCAAAATTCAACGCATTGGCTTTCTTATTTGGAAAGTTATGAATTAGTTTGCAAGTGATCCTTAACTTTTTGTGGATAGCTTAGAATAACTCCACACCGATTGGTTACCCCCAAAACAAAACCAAAGTAAGAGGCAAAATTGTGGTCTAAGGGAGCGAAGCGAGTTTAGAACTTAAGTGACCTCAGATTTACTTCCTTTGAAGCAAATTATCAAATTAACAGTTACCTATTAATTCCGGACATATATGGCCGGAACGACTTGAATGAGTGCGGCACCACGCCTTTACACTTCCCTTGCAGTCATCCTGTTTCGCAATAGCGTTCCATTACATGACTAGATACTTTGCAACGTGTACCACGTACGTTTTCGTTCCCAGACGTACATTGGATCTTTTTGGTCATCCTACTCCAAAGCGGCAATCCCACCCCCTCGATGCCTTTACCCCAAAATTAAAGAAACTTCTTGCAGTTACAAAGTTCCAGCACCTTTCGCAGCTAGATTCTTTTGCCTCCAGCTCTAGCGATACCCGGATCCAGAATTCAGAACACCCTGTGCCTTTTTCCTCCTTCTTCTGCGATCGCTCAGTTTCCTGTCGATTATGAGCGCGGATGCGTCGTGCTGCCGTTATGTGCCTAACTAAGAAATAGTTAGGCGCAGCAAGTCCGACTTCGGCTGGAGGAAATCTTTTTGAAAGTGTTTCTTGAAAACAAAAAGGCAGGAGAATGGACCGGTATTAAGGCAGAAAGATAGTAATAAGACAGTAAGCAAAGGGAAAAGGCAGAGTCAAAGAGAGTAACAGATTAGAGGAAGTTACAAGCACAGAACTTCCAGAGAGAGAGAGAGAGAAAAATAGAGATTTAACGCCTTCTGGGCCGAAGGGCCATTTGGGGCACTTGAAATTATAAAGATCCTGGGCAGAACTTCCAGAAGGTGGGGGAACTATTTATACAAAAGACCCCCCCCCCCCCCGGTATCCCCGGGGGGTGCCTCTCTTTACACCTCTCAGGGTCTGCACACCCTGCATTCCTTTACCACATTCGGCACCACTACCACAACAGCGTTCTCTTTCGAAGACCATCCTTTGCATCCTAAAAGTTCTGATCCCTGATTAACCAATGCTTTTAATTAACTTAGAAAACATGTTTGCTACCTCTGTTCATACCTAATCCAAATATCCGGTTCTCGACTGTTGGCACGTACTTAAAACGCTCACTCGGGTTCATTGACAATCCGATACCTTTTGAGACGTGGACAAAAACACTTCTCCGGTCCTTGCCGGCCACTCCACGGACAAAGAGTGTAGGGGGGAAAACAGGACCTTCACATAAAGAGACCAAACTCATTTCCTGGCTTGGGCCTAGGCTATAGCTAGCTAGCTTTCTTGCAAATCCATAGGAGTGTGACCTCCAATGCCCTTTCTTCACTTCTTTATTTTTTGCCCTCAGAAATTCGATTTTTACCCGTC
Source organism: Phymorhynchus buccinoides (assembly GCA_017654935.2). Taxonomy (NCBI): domain Eukaryota; kingdom Metazoa; phylum Mollusca; class Gastropoda; order Neogastropoda; family Raphitomidae; genus Phymorhynchus; species Phymorhynchus buccinoides. The sequence continues at coordinate 2,222 of JAGGCT020002032.1, forward strand.
CACAATCACCCCCATCTGATTCTCACTCGCCCCCCCCCCCCCCTCTCTCTCTCTCTCTCGTTAGCAACATTTCGCATTCGCATTCTCTCTCTCTCTCTCTGAATTAAGGGGGGAAAGGTCCCAATAATTATATAACATCGGGGAAAGTAACCCAATTTTGTCATCGAGAGAAGGTGAGATTAGCGTCCAATCGGTCAGAGACCCTTCTGTAGAACAGCCCACCTACTTTACACAATAGTCCCAACCTCTTAGCTACCCCCTCCCACCCACGTCCTTTAGTGCAGGACGCGACAGCAGCTAGAAACACACAGATCACAGGACAATGGACTGGACACACACAAGACACGCACAGGTGTACGGACGGACACAGCTAGAAGCACATAGATCACAAGACAATGGACTGGACACACACACGACACGCACAGGTGTACGGACGGACACAGCTAGAAGCACATAGATCACAAGACAATGGACTGGACACACACACGACACGCACAGGTGTACGGACGGACACAGCTAGAAGCACATAGATCACAAGACAATGCCGGACTGGACACACACGACACGCACAGGTGTACGGACGGACACAGCTAGAAGCACATAGATCACAAGACAATGGACTGGACACACACAAGACACGCACAGGTGTACGGACGGACACAGGCAGGTTGTGTGTGCAATGCAGGGGAAAGTCACTGACCTGGTAGGACCCCACGTGTCCCTTGAAGGCGTCGCTGGGGATGTGGTAGCGGAACAGCCGGCCCACGGAGGCCGTGGTGTCAGCGATGCCCCACATCAGAGCCACCCCCTCCACCCCCTCCTTCGTCTCCTTCCCCACACTCTCCGGCACCTCCACCACGTTCGAACTGCTCGCGTATCCCAGCACCATCACCATCATCATCAACACACCTGGAGTCCTCCTCGACATTGAACGTTGACTGGCCATCGTTGCTACAAAGTTGATATTCTTCTGACTTTTTATTCTTCAAATTAAAAACAAAAGGTTTCAGCGCTCTGGAACGTAACTTTTAGCCGGTCGTAGTTTAGTTGTAACGGAGACCGGGAATGTTTTCCACCTAGATTCCAGTCAAAACTAACTTTTGGGGGGCAGATGATTTGGTTCCAAAACGTTTGCTTGTCGAAACACACAGTACTAATTCCACTCAGTAGAAAGGCAAAAAAAATTTTCTTCCGTAGATCGTTCCGTTTCCAAACTTTCAAAACGAAAACCCAAAGCAGTTTCAGAGATAGGAAAGCTAATGAACAACACACAAAAAAGCCGCTATAACGATCAAGAGACGCGGAAACAGCTCACAACTCACCGGTAGGCTAGGGGCCTACCTCTAACAGCAAACATTCATCAACCAACACACACAGAGAACCCTTTCTCTCACTCTTCTTTTACCCCCTAGAATGCAGCACGCGCTTGGCAGACAGAGTGTATTTGTATTTTGCAGCTCGGCACACGAACAAGAGTGCAGGGGAAGCAAATCACACGGCGCACCCCGGCTGCGTCACAATGGTTTCTGCTGCTGCTGCTGCTGCGCTTGTCTTTTCTCCTTCGCCAGGCGTCGGTCTGCCGCTTTCTACCCTCTCTTTTTCTCTGCGAGTGGATGCCAGTCAGGGATGGAGACGAGGGCACGAAGAGAAAGGAGTGAATGAGAGGGAGGGAGGGAGGGAAGGAATGAACTAGGCCTTTACCGCTGAGGCCACAAAACGGGCAGATCGGTTGTCGCTGTCTCTCTCTCTCTCTCTCTCCCGTAGTCTGGCAATGGTGTGGTAGTAGTAGTCGTTGCTGCTGCTGCCAGCTAGCTTTTTTTGTGGATGGCGGATTGGGCGGGTTTCTTCAGTGCCTGAAACACACACAAAATAAAGAAACAGTCATGAAATGAAGCGCGGTTACGTCGTCCACAAGTTTGGAATAAATAGTTGGGATGCCTGCGAGAGTGCTTGGCAGTTCTCACCGCTACGGCCTTCAGCATCATATTATTATCACCAGACTCCGCCAAGTAAAGGTGTGTGTGTGTGGGGGGGGGGGGGGGGGGGGAGTTCTAGAAATAAACAATGGAATGTCTAGATATCACTGCTAGTAAGGTGGTGTACCTGCGGACCCCCCCCCCCCCCCCCACTTCTCACCCTCCTCGCCACCATTATCTCCATCCCACCCCCATATTATTTTCACCTCTCACCCACCACATCCAGATACTGGTAACAAATCCGGAAGGGGGTGGGGTGGGGAGGACTAATTCTAAACCGGAAACAGAAACGGTCAAAGGATTAATGGGAAGAGGGGTAGAATAACAACATCTAGGCCGAGTCAGGCAAAAGGACATCCGAAAAGGTGAAACAAAAAATAGGTCCGATTCACTTACGAAAGGTCATGTTCACCAGTTCCATGCTATTGCAAGAAGGTGGGGGTGGGGTGGCTTTTTAAACTTTTTTTTAATAATTATTAGTCCCCGAGCCGAAGGTTCGGGAACTATTGTTTCTGTCTGATCCGTCCGGCGTGCCTCCGTCCGTCCGTCCGGCTATTCGTCCGTTTTTCTCAAAAACTATTCAGTCTATCATCATCAAATTTGGTATACTACTTTGCCAAGATGCAAGCTATCCACTGATCTATTTAGTTTTACATTAAGGTCAAGGTCGCGCCAGTTACGGGGTTCAAACCCCAAAACACATAATCGCTAATATCTCGCGAAGTTTTGCATGTATTTCAATGCAGTTTTTTCCCCATTTCTTGATGAATGGTCTATAACACAGTTGTCATGAATTTGTCTGTGGATAAGCCCGCTGTGCCCTAGGCCCTTTGTGTCACAGGCCCGATATGTCCCACTTCTTTCCAGCCGTCCAGCCGTCCGTGCGTGCGTCCTGTTTTCAGTTCTTAATGGTCTCCCCGCTGTGTGTACAGCCGACACATTCCGATTTCGGAGTAGCTCGGCGATGCTGCGAGGGGACTTTGCAGCCGCTCGGCGTTGCACTTGTTAGGGTTTCAACGTTTGAGGTCAAGCGTTCATTTTGACCAGTATTTTCCCTATGCACACCAGTTCTCAAAATGCATTTGTTAAATGTCTACATGCATTTTTAGAAAAGATGTCTGGGATGTACTCAACGCATGCGCACAAAATGTTCGATCTTCAAATTGCAAGCAGGCTTAATTAAGGAGCTGTATATTACACATGATACACAAATCACTAATTACATGTGTGATAGTACTATAAAGATTGTCTACTGTTATCTGAAACAATGGTCTTACTGATTCTGGCACATGTTCATGCTTTTAAACGCGAGACAATTGTTCAAACCAGTCTACGTTAGCACTCGTTTCAATTCACTTAATGAGCAGCTGAATAGTCGACTTATGGCGATTATTTGACCGCTAGGGGGCATAACGCTCGAGTGGGGCTGATCACACTATATTCACTATATTCGAGAGAGAGAGAGAGAGAGAGAGAGAGAGAGAGAGAGAGAGAGAGAGAGAGAGAGAGAGAGAGAGAGAGAGAGAGAGAGAGAGAGAGAGGGGGTTGGATACCTCCCTATCTCTCTCTCTTTATCCCCAACTAAGAATATAGAGAGGATTAGCCCCACTCGAGCGTTATGCCACCTGGTGGACAAAAGAGCCCGCTAAGTCGCTCATTGTTTTGAACTTTTGATCGTACATTTAGGGGAAAACAACACAGCAAAGTATTCTGAACCTTTCAATTCCATCGCTGATTCTTCGTAAAAGAGCGAGGATCGCAAACGTGCTTAAAGACACACTGACGCACCACGATTAAAGTAAGTCCCTTGGGTTTTTTCTAAGTAGCTGTGACCCACATACACATGTCCCCAACTTCAGATTGAGGCTGCTCTTTAAAATGATGTTTCATTTTCACTTTGGGGACATTTCTATGGGAATTGAGGCTGCTCTTTAAAATGTTTCATTTTCAATTTGGGGATATTTGTATGGGAGTCAAACCTGGTCAAAACGAGATTCATTATCAGCTATAAGAGGGAAAACACGTGACACCCGTGATTTTGACACGTGACCTGGTGGGTCTTTAACACGAAGAATAAAATAAGACACCATGTTCACCCATTACATATCCGAACAAGGGCGTCGCCGAGCGGCAGACATGTCCGTCACCAGCAATGCCACGCACTTGCAACACCCCGTAGAGTGTCACATCCTGACACAAAATTGGAAGGGATTCTGTCTTCTAGTTCCCGAGATACAGCTTGAAGAAGAAACATATAGCGCAAAGAAGGAAATTTCGGTTTTTTCAAGGTCACACTTCAAGGTCAAGGTCAGCATGGTGATAATTTATGCTCGGATGTTTTCTTCTCTAGGGTATACAGTACCACACACAATCTGAAGCGCTTCTGTTAAGTACCAATGTGGAAACTATGGCTTAAAACCCAATGTGTAGACCCCTACCACTTTCAAGGCCTACGGATCGCCCGGTCCGTGACCTTGACCTTGATCGGTATGCCACCATCAGAACGGGCATAAGCCAAAGTACCTTCATGCCAAATGTGAAGACTCTAACACTAACGGTGTGGGAGTTATGGCCCCTGAAAGATTTTCGGTTTTCAAGGTCGTACGCCAAGGTCAAGGTCACGACGGCAAAATGGTTTGCGCGGATGCCTTCCGCTCATGGTGACACACCAGCACACAAAATTGGACGTGATTCTGTCAACCCGTTCGAAAGATATCCTTGGGACAGACAGAAGGAGAAATAAATTACCCTCCGATTTTCAGGCTCCAGCGATCTTTTTGACCTTGACCTTGATCGGTATGCCATCATCAGAACGGGCATAAGCCAAACCACCTTCATACCAAGTTTCAACATCCTATGTTGATCGGTGCCCGAGATATGGCTAAAAATAGATTTTCGGTTTTCAAGGTCGTACGTCAAGGTCAAGGTCACAACGGCAAAATGGTTTGCGCCGATCTCTTCCTATTAAGGAGGCACACCTTCACACAAAATGTGACGCGATTCGGTTCGGGAGATATCCTTGGGACAGACAGAAGGAGAAAAAAAAAAAAAAAAGGAAAAAAAATACAAACCAGCCCATCGCAATAGTCCGATCACCTTGGTGACGGACTAATTATGTCTGTCTGTCTGTCTGTCTGTCTCTCTCTCTCTGTGTTAGTGAAATGTTCAGAACATCTGTGCTCTCTCACACACTACTCTTGCCAGCGTTGCCCTTGGATCAATAGGGCATGTCATCTGAGCACAATGGCCACGTCTATCATAGTCATTTTCATATTCATCTTATGGTCTCTCTCCGTCTCTGTC
>JAGGCT020002032.1:10000-25000 GCA_017654935.2 Phymorhynchus buccinoides
TGTAATCAAAATCCAAACAGTAGTTTTTAAGATAATAGATACACAGACAGACACACAGACAGACAGACACACAAACCAATCGCAATACCTCGGCCTCTGGCCGGGTAAAAATTAAACAAACCCAAATCCGTGCCGAAAACATTCTAGCACGCGACTCGGATTTAGATTGTTGCTGTAACACAAATCCCGCTTAAATTTAACCCAAGTCCTTTCGCGGATGTTTGTCCTCTCGCGGACACCATGATCCACAATAAGCCTAGGGTCTCCCATAGCCATATAATATTCTTGATCAGCATGTCAAAACCTATTCAGATCCTGAATGTTGAACCGCCAGTGCAAACCTCCGCCAAGGAAGACTCACAAAACCGAAATGTCTTCCCTTCATGTCCGAGCTGTATCTCATGAACCAGTGGGTAGAATGGCTTCAAATGTTGTGTGGTAATGTAACATGACGAGGAATGAAATACTTGCAATGAAAAAGAAGAAGAAGCAGAAACAGGTTCATTTTTAGACTAATGAGCACATACGAACAAACACCCGCGAGATGACTTAACACGGCCATACAAAAGTGGCCTAAAAGATCCATAGCAAACGTGTACATGCATAAATTAATACGTACAATTTTAATGGCCAGTACATCAATTATTAGGCAAAAGCTTTGATGTAGAACGGTAGCTGTTTGGTGGTCTTAAAACCTAATTCAACATTCCTGCCGTTATTAGACGAAAGCCTACATAATTCGAAGTCACAGAAACAGATTTTGAGTGAGGTAGCGGGGAGGGGGTGGGGGTGGGGGATGGTGCGAAGTGAGTGAGAGAGAGAGAGAAATGGGGGACGGGAGAGGATACAGATGGGAGAGAGAGAGAGAGAGAAAAACGGGATAGGAGAGAGGGAGAAGGGAGAGTGACAGAAATAAACAGAGGCCTGTTAGTTTTGGGAGAGTGAGGGAAAAGGGTTTGCATATGGAGAAGGAAGAGAGAGAGAGAGAGAGAGAAAGAGGAGAGAGAGAGAGAGAGAGAGAGAGAGAGAGAGAGAGAGAGAGAGAGAGGAGAGAGAGAGAGAGAGAGAGAGAGAGAGAGAGAGAGAGATGGAATTGAACCATACTGATCTTGTCCATTGCCAAAAAAGGGAAGAACAATATGATCAGGATTTTTATGGAGAGAGAGAGAGAGAGAGAGAGAGAGAGAGAGAGAGAGAGAGAGAGAGAGAGAGAGAGAGAGAGAGAGAGAGAGAGAGAGAGAGAGAGAGAGAGAGAGAGAGAGAGAGAGAGAGAGAGAGAGAGAGAGAGAGAGAGAGAGAGATGAGAGAGAGAGAGAGAGAGAGAGAGAGAGAGAGAGAGATGGAATTGAACCATACTGATCTTTTCCATTGCCAAAAAGGGAAGAACAATATGCATATATGACAAGGTGGGTTTTTCTTAATCATATATATTTTCGAAATCTGTCTGTCTGTCTGTCTGTGTGTCCCTTATGCACGGCCACAGTTCTCAACCGATCGACACCAAATTTCCATTCCTGTATTATTATTCTCATATACATTGGGAGCAATGATCCAGACGGAATCGATACTGGACACTGTTTTGTGAAAAGACCAAACAATATCTTTTAGCACACAATTGGCTTGCTCTTTCTCTGTAAGTTAACAGGGTTGGCCCTTGCTCAAGGGAAAGGGATCTGGCAGCGTACCCGTGACGCTATGTAAGCGTTTTGTTAGTTCCCGAGCGAAGCTTCGGACAGTACTGTTTTTGTTTCACCCGTCCGTGCGTGCGTGCGTGCGTGCGTGCGTGCGTGCGTGCGTCCGTCCGTCCGGATGAGTTTTCTTGAAAACCGTTCAGCAAATTTACCGGGATAGTGCATCACGGTACACAAAAGGTCCCGTACAAAAATAATAACCATGCTGACCTTGACCTTGTTTTTGTGCTGGGATGGGTTCCTGGGTTATTTCCAAGGCGTTTTGAGCCTAAACTGTGATGTCCTTAGTGATGGATCACCCTGGGCAGGGTCCTAGGTTTTAACTTTTGAGGTGGGATGGGTTCCCGGGTTAAATCCAGGTGATCCAGGGTGATCCTGAGAATGACCCAGGGTCTTCCTGAGGGTGATCCACCACAAAGGATCATCACCAGGAACACCCTGGATCACCCTCAGGAACAACCTGGATCGGCCTGAGAGTGATCGAAGGTGTTCCTGAGGGTGATTCAGGGTGTACCTGAGGGTGATCCAGGTGATCCACCACTAAGGACCATCCTGAATCACCCTCATGCACAACCTGGATGAGCCTGAGGGTGATCGATGGTGTTCCTGAGGGTGATCCAGGTGATCCACCACTAAGGACCACCCTGGATCACCTTCCGGAACAACCTGGATCAGCCGGAGGGTGATCCAGGGTGTTTTAGAGAGTGATCCAGGCGATCCATCACTAAGGACCACCCTGGATCAGCCTGAGGGCTTAGGGTTAGGATCAACCTGGTTCACCCTCAGGAATAACCTGGATCGGCGTGAGGAACATGTCTGCCGCTCGGTTCAGTCGCTCGTTTAATTTGTTAATGCTTAAAATGTAACAAATAACCCAACCCTACACGAGTTTCGCAAAATGCTCCAATAAGTTTTTGTTAACACAGTGAAAGAGACTATTAATTCTGGCTTCAATGCAAGTAATCACGATTTTAAAGTGAAAATAGGTGTATCACCCAAAGGACGCAAGCAGGACCGGGGTTAAGATACGAAGGGAAGAGGAGTAGGGGGCGTAACGGGCAAAGGACATGTCTTCCGCTCGGGTTCATCCGCTCGGGAACTTCTCTGCCGCTCGGCGATCCACTTTTATACTTCTAACATATTATTGGTTCCGACATTTTATTTGATTCGTGTATTGGGGTCTACATGAGTAGAGTGAACGGAAATATTTGAACTATTTTTTAGATGGAAGTACTTCACGTGAATCATGACTCACGGACAAAGTCACAATCGCATCGCATTTGGATTGAATCGTATACAGTGTAGCAGACCCTTCAGTCACAAACAGTGCAGCAAATTACTTAGAAAACAAACACAAGCTTTATATTACCAAACAATTTGTGTTCTATTTTTATGCGAGAGCACGCGTGTTCACGCATGTACACGCACGGCCACACGTACACACACGCACGGAGAAAACGAGGGTACGGAAATGAATGACAAGGAATGACTTTCTTGCGAAACCCTGTCGTCTAGAAGACGGCAAAATGTCACGAGGGTAATTTTCGTCTTCCTTGTACAATTTCTCTTCAACTTACTTATTTATGACAGCCCCTCCCTTTCTTCCCTCTCCCATCCATCTATCAGCCCCACGTCTCCCTTTCCCAGTTTGGAAGAAGAAGAGAGAAGACAAGAAGAGAAGGGGAGCATCTGATTAACGTCCTCCGGCCTGGATCAGACATGTGGGACAGCAATAGATATAAAGACGGTGGGGCGAACCTGGAGGTTCATTTTCACCTTAATGCCCATCTGTATTGTTAAAAATTCGGGACATTCCTGGTGTTGCACTGCATCCGCGCATTGCCTCCATGATCGTTCCCACCATCTGTATATCTACGAATGTCCCATATGCGTCTGTTCCAGACCGGAGGACGTTAAGCAGAATTTCATCATCCTGGAGGTACTGCAATATCAGGAAAGTCCCGAATTTTTCATCGATAAAGATAAAAATATAACCAACCGTATTGGTTGATACATATATTGATTTCTTGAAAAAAGAGGATGAGTGAGTGAGAGTTTTGTAAACCTCTTCATGCTTAGATTCAGTGATGTCCCGAGGCTCAGTTCATAAGATCACATAGTCCTACATAAACCGAAAATCAATGTCCCGTTGTCCTATTAATCTCCAAATGTCCTATTCAAATTTAACACTACGAGACTTTGTCCTATTGATTTCTGCAAGAGCCGGGACATTTCGTTGTATGGGTTTTCTTCTTTAAGGACAGGTTGTCCCGTTGATTTCCTTGTTTCGGGACAGCCTGTCCTGTCACCTTGTCATCATAGCTGCATCACTGCTTAATATAAACCACTGACCCAAAAAGTAAAACATTCGTTCCAAAGAGCGCATGTGTGAGTGGGTGGACAGAGAGATAGAGAATGAGAGACAGAGAGACGAATCGAGAGAGAAAGAGGGAGAAAGAGGGAGAAAGAGATGGAAAGATGGAGAGAATGACATAGAAAAAGAGACAGAGATAACAAAAGGAACAGAGAGAGAGAGAGAAATTAGAGAGAGAGAGAGAGAGAGAGAGAGAGAGAGAGAGAGAGAGAGAGAGAGAGAGAGAGAGAGAGATGAGAGAGGGAGAGAGAGAGAGAGAGAGAGAGAGAGAGAGAGAGAGAGAGAGATGATAGAGAGAGAGAGATGAGAGAGAGGAGAGAGATATATAGATCTATAGATATAGGGAGATACCTACCTACTACCTACCTACCTACCTACCTACCTACATACATACATACATACATACATACATACATAACATACATACATACACAGACAAAACGAGAAAGAAAATAGAGAGTATCAACTAACAATCGACATTCTCTCCCCCCCCCCTCCCCCAATACAACCCCAGCACAAGTTAGTCCTAACACCACAAGCCATCAAAGGGGAGGGTGAGACCCTTGCCAACTATTTGTATTTGCCAGCTCTGACAACAGGGGGGCCAACCAGCCACCCATCGATCTCATATCCACCCCGCCAATCGTACCACCACCACCGCCATCATCACCATCACTATTGTTAATGCCAACACCACCACCATCACTATTGTTAATGTCGACACCACCACCATCACTATTGTTAATGCCAACACCACCACCATCACTATTGTTAATGCCAACACCACCACCATCACTATTGAAAGACCGAAATGACGTCACAGAACTATGAGGGTTTTGGTGACGTACACCGACAAAACGAGACAGAAAATGACTATCACACCTAAAACAGAAATGACTCTAATGCCAACACCACCACCATCACTATTGTTAATGCCGACACCACCACCATCACTATTGTTAATGCCAACACCACCACCATCACTATTGTGAATGCCAACATCACCACCATCACTATTGTTAATGTCGACACCACCACCATCACTATTGTTAATGTCGACACCACCACCATCACTATTGTTAATGTCGACACCACCACCATCACTATTGTTAATGTCGACACCACCACCATCACTATTGTTAATGTCAACACCACCACCATCACCACCACTAGTAATACCACCACCAGTACTGGTAATACCAACACCACCAATTCAACATCATCATCAGTCTTCATGAGCATCATTAGTGATTACCGTCACAGTCATAATAATTTTTAGGCAAATGTTGAGATATGTTGAGATCGGTTGCCCCTCCCCTGCCCCTTCCATTCATTTCAGACGGTTTCAGTTAGGGTTAGGGTTAGGAATAGGGTTTGGGATAGGGTTAAAATGTAATAAATGTGGAATAGCGTGTCCTCAACACAATTGCCCTTTCCCTGCATACACCCACGTACAGTCAGTCCCCTTCTGCGTCAGCTTGCACAACTGAACTATCGAGTCTAACAACTTGCCAAATTCAAAATGTCTGCTTCTCTTTCGGCCTTCACAACTTTTTTTCTACTTAATATGTGGTGACCTTTCGGTACTGTACACACGTGATACACACTGAACAAAACAAAAACAACACAAACACACTAAAAACAACAACAACAAAGGTGTCGCCGAGTGGTTAGGCTAGGTACATCATAGTCACAGAGGCGTCTCTGTGAAATTCGGGTTGCTCCCACCTGGAGAGCGCGTCGCACCCAATTGTTTTTTGCATGCGACGTTTGTGTGACTGATGAAGCAGACATTTTGAGATGACAGAAAGCAAAGGAAAGAGGCAGTAAAAAAAGAGTGGCAGATTAGGGGAAGCTACAAGCACATAACTTCCAGAAGGCGGGGGAACTATTTTTACGAAAGACCCCCCCACCCCCCGGTATTCCCACGGACATTTTGAATCGATACTGTCCAGTGGTTCACAACATACAGCCCGAACAGACAGAAAAAACCAACACCAACAACAACAAAACAGATCATGACAAATTTACACTCCTTTCTTGCCGACGGAGTCGGACAAAGGACAAAAAGCATTGTAGTCGTGTAGATTGTAGAACTGTGCTATAGTTTACACCTGAATCGGACACCCTGCTGTCAAATCGTCGTCGAGTATGACAAGTTGACAGGAGTTAAAAGACATTCAGGATCGATAAACATACAAATCCTGGGGTTTGTCAGTTGGGCCTATTATACACACAGCCAACACTGGCATTCATGTCAATGAGCAACTTAGGACGCGCATTTTACCGCCAGGGGGGCAATCAAGCCAGTAGGAGCTTAACGCGCGATATTCTTAGTTGGGCGTAGTGCGTAGTGCGAGAGAGAGAGAGAGAGAGGGAGAGAGAGAGAGAGAGAGAGAGAGAGAGAGAGAGAGAGAGAGAGAGAGAGAGAGAGAGAGAGAGGGGGGGAGGGAGATGAGTCGCTCCCTCTCTCTATCTCACTACGCCCAACTAAGAATATCACGCGCTAAGCCCCTACTGGTTTGACTGCCCCCTGGCGGTCAAATCATCGTCCTAAGTTAACCATTGTGAAAACACGTTGTCATCTTACCACTGAGAATAGAAACACCATAGAATGTGAAACAACACATTGTAATAACCACAGACAAAAACAACGTAAAGCAAACAGACAAAAACAACAACAAGAACAACAAAACAAACACAAAACCCAGATCGTAAATGATTAGCAAGCTTGGATTTGATGGTTCTGACGTACAGATTTGCGTAGTTTACATGCGCACAATTACGTTTAAAAAGTTTTAGAGATGTCGCAATAGCCACGACAAGTTTAGCAAAGAGTCAAGACCCATCAACAGACTAAACTTACTCCTGATCGTGTTTTTAAACACATCACAACTGTGTTTATCACGCAGAAAATAGAACACAGAATGTTGTAATTTCCCCCAAATCTGGTTGAAAACAACAAGCCAATCTTTCTTCCTTCTCCCACGCAAGCCTTCAAATAACGACATAACATGTCAACATCTCTCTCTCTGTGCTATTTTTCCTTAAACGTTAACAGAGACACCCACATCGACAACGACATCAGATCGTTAAAAACAAAATCTTTACCTATGTTACGGGCACGAGGGATTTGGAGTCTCTATAGGACCAACTGAGACCACACAGACCCCGAGTCGAATGAAAAACCAACAAACATACAAACAGTCCAAGTTATACTGGAACTCCAGAAACAAAAAAACACCCCACACCTTTGATGTAATCCTTGTTCACTAATGAAGTCGCCCCAGTAAAACTCACAAGTTCAAGGAAGTTGTTGGGCTTTTCCCCCCTTTCTTTTTCTTTTCTTCTTACTTGTAACAAGAGTGAAACAAAAAATAGCAATGCTTTTAAACTAATGTAGGTTTTTTTTACAACTTTCCCTTTCCTGTCAAGAAGACTTCTTAGGAGAATTGGACTAAATTCCAGTATTCTTGGAAAGTAAGGAAACCCAGTGATCCCGAGCTTAGAAGAGTTTAGATTGGTTTAGAAGTGCCTTCACATACACACACATACACAGAGGGAGACAGGGAGAGAGAGAGAGAGAGAGAGAGAGAGAGAGAGAGAGAGAGAGAGAGAGAGAGAGAGAGAGAGAGAGAGAGAGAGAGAGAGAGAGAGAGAGAGAGAGAGAGAGAGAGAGAGAGAGAGAGAGAGAGGCATAAAACCTACTGTCTGCAACACACACAACGGAGAGCGGGGGGAGAGAGGGGAGAGAGGGAGAGAGGCGGAGTGAGAGAGAGAGAGTAGAGGGAGAGAGAGAGTGGGGAGAGAGGGAGAGAGAGGGAGAGAGAGAGGAGGAGAGAGAGGGAGAAGAGAGAGACAGAGAAGAGGGGAGAGAGAGGGGGGAGATAGAGAGAGAGAGAGAGGAGAGAGAGAGAGAGAGAGAAGAGAGAGAGAGAGAGAGAGAGAGAGAGAGAGAGAGAGAGAGAGCATAAAAACCTACTGTCTGCAACACACACAGGGGGGGGAGAAGAGGTAGGGAGAGAGAGAGAGAGAGAGAGAGAGAGAGAGAGAGAGAGAGAGAGAGAGAGAGAGAGAGAGAGAGAGAGAGAGAGAGAGAGAGAGAGAGAGACAGAGAGAGACAAACAGACAGACAAAGAAAGGGCAGGGGGGCGAAGACGCACAGTTTTTGACCCCGTGCAGAAGGCAGGACAATCAATACTTTCAGGGTTTCACAGAACACAGAACAAAGGAAAGGGCAGTACTCTTCACACTTTTGCTTCCACACACACACACACGCACGCACACACACGCGCGCACACACACACACACACACACACACACACACCGTATACAAAAGTACATTATTTGCTTTTCAATGTTCCAGCTGGAAATAAAATGTTGACACACACACACACACACGCACACACAGTATAAACAAAATTATATTATTTGCTTATTCAATGTTCCATCTGGAAATAACATTTTGACTTTGACTTGACTTGACTTGGCACACACACACACACACACACACACACACACACACACACACACACACACACACACACACACACACGCACACACAGTATAAACAAAATTATATTATTTGCTTATTCAATGTTCCATCTGGAAATAACATTTTGACTTGACTTGACTTGACTTGGCACACACACACACACACACACACACACACACACACACACACACACACACACACACACACACACACACACGTCGTTCCAAAATACTACCAGCACCACCCTGTCACCCCAACAGAACCCCAACCAAAATAGTAGTAGTTAGCTTCACATTGTGCTGCCACCAATACTGATTACACTCCACACTCCAAACCAAAGCCCATGTAATAGATTCTACAATAAGATACATAGGCTTTGCTCATACTTCCCACGTACTCCGGGAAAACTCGTTCTAGGTAAGAGTGTAAACAAACAAAAACAACTAAAATGTTTGCTTTGACAGCAACTGCCATAATGAAAGTGAGACAAGGCGTACGTGAACGAAAGCGTGGAATTAGTGTACGTGTGTACCCACGATTGACTGCGTGTGGCCGGGGGTGGGGGGTGGGGGTGCTGGTGGAAGTCAAGGTATGTCAAGGTATGTGAATGCAGCATCCTAAACTAAAGCACTTCATTACAGTTGTTAACGGTTCTTTCAGATAAATGCTATTAATCATGTCTTTTTCCCATTTTGTTTTTAATTTAGTAATACATTACATTATTTTGTAATATTATGGTATGGGTTATCTTTGAAATGATTTTGGACATCACTCTTGGGTTGATTGTTGGAAATGCATTTATGTGTGTGTATGTTTTTATATTTCTGTGCCCAAATGGGGTATGAAATAAATTTCTTGCCTTGCCTTGCCTTCCCTTGCCTTGCCATAATTCCCATAAGAGAAGACCAACTGTGAGAAGGACTGGTTGAGTGTGTCTCTACCACTTGGAACTATGTGGATATGGCCGTAGAGAAAGGCGGTGGGGACATGGAACTAAAACTCTGTAAAAGCAACTTGGGTAAATAATATGGGTGCTCTCTGCAAAGGCACGCGCGTTGACCGTGAATGTTTCACTGTCATTAGCAAAGAAATCAACGTGTTGAATGGAATGGAATTGAAATAGGGAGAACCAACGAAGTATTAGCCACGAAAGACGAAAACTTCTGCTCAGATTCATTTCTCTTACCCAAAGGTTACCAAACATCCACTACTCATGCTTACGACCCTCCAAGTCTGGTTCTTTCAGTAACCCTAACCCTAGACTGCCCTAGCCCTAGCCCTTTCCCAAGAACGGCAGAATGTTGCCTCTCACTTCTCCATACAAAAAAATCAATGCGAACATTTGATGGGAGGGGAGAGGGGAGAGGGGGGGGGGGGGTCAAAACAACTTTGCTATAAAAAAAACCACCACACAATTCTTCCGATCCTGTTGTCACCCAAAACTAGCATCGTTTTAGCCACCATAAAAATGTCAAGACCTGTCCCACCAGTGAGAGAGAGAGAGAGACGACTTGCCTTGCCTTGCCTTGCCTCGTCTTGCCCTGCCCCACGACATTCAGATTTGTATTAAAAAGCGACCCGTGTTTTGACAGCAAAGCGACGGTTTATTATAATAATATGAAGAGAAAGGGGGTCAGAGAGCGATCCTGGTATGGCCCCAATCCCCGCTATCTGTGGACCCTCACTGAGCTGCTGATCCTGCTGAACTACTCTCCAGTTATCGTGGACAGACAGACCCCACTGCTCCCCCCTGCTGTATACTTCGTAGGGTGAAAGCCAGAAGGCACTGCCAGCCTTCTTTATTCTGGCTTTCCTCCGATATATTGTGCTGGTCAGGCTGGCAGACAAGACACAGCTGATGGGTTTAAAGACCCCGCACGTCACGTGTCACATTCCCTCTTACACTAGGAAGATTTCTTAAGATTCCTCACTAGCTATAAGAGGGGACTTTGACACGTGACGTGCGGGGTCTTTAAACCCTTTCATCGCCACTGTCGCCTCTTGGCACCACAATGATTTGACACCCATGTCACTGAAAGGCATCAAACGAGGGTCTGTTACCCAATGATCTTATATTCGTAATTTTGGGAGGAAAGGATATGAGGCCCTATTTTATGCATGTCACAGAGGAATCCCAAATATTGCAGACCAAATCCATTCTGTACCCAGGTAAGTTTCATGGATAATTTTGGGCTGAAAAATGGCTGGGGTTGATAGGGTTTTAAAGCCAGAGAGCATTATGAGTCTTTTTTCATTCTGTGTGTGATAGTACCCTGGGGCTTTTATTTCAAGTGGTATATCCCACCCCCGGTGTGGCGTTCTCAAAATGGATTTGTTCTCAACATGTCTGCGCATGTGCGAAATTATTTTTGGAGTATTTGACGGTTTCAGGTTAGGGTTAGGGATAGGGTTAGGCCGTGTACGCACATAAGCGGATATTCCATGCGGAAAACCGTGCGCAATCCACAAATAAGTGAAACAAAGAAGGGAAAAGATTTGCGCACGTGTCCGAATTTCCCCTATATGCGTAAACTTTTATCCTTCTTTCTTCCACTTATTTAGGGTTTTCCGTACGGAACTTACGCGTCTAACATGAACCCGGCCTTAGGGATAGGCTTAGGGTTAGGAATAGGGTTAGGGATATAGGTTTAGGGTCCATTTAGTGCCGAATACACAAAAGATAAAATGTGATGGCACGTCATGATCGATTTCGCACATGCGCAGACATGTTGAGAACAAATCCATTTTGAGATCGCCACACCGGCCCTCCCCCCTAGCAAGCTAATCTCCTGGGTGACACACTGGCTGGACCCCCCACCTCAGCGATGAAGCCCTTCATATGTCACTGCCATTTCTCCTGGACAGGAAGGGACGAAGCAAAACGAAGAATGGCCAGGCTGAACCGTTGCAAATTAATTAACCCGCCAGCTTTACGGGGTTTTATGGATATGAGCTGTGGAGAATTTTTTTGGGGACCGCTAGCTAACTGCCTGAGGGCGAGAGTTTGGTTGATTGGTTGGCTATAATATCCACATTTTTGCCCGTAAGGGAGATCATATATTTTGATGACAGAAAGCTAAAGGAGTAAAGACATGTGGTTTATTAGTCCGTCACCAAGACGGACTATTGCGATGGGCTGGTTTGTCTTTTTTTTTCCTTCTTTTTTTCCCTTCTGTCTGTCCCAAGGATATCTCCCGAACCGCTTGACCGAATCGCGTCAAATTTTGTGTGAAGGTGTGCCTCCTTAATAGGAAGAGATCGGCGCAAACCATTTTGCCGTCGTGACCTTGACCTTGACGTACGACCTTAAAAACCGAAAATCTATTTTTAGCCATATCTCGGGCACCGATCAACATAGGATGTTGACACTTGGCATGAAGGTGGTTTGGCTTATGCCCGTTCTGATGATGGCATACCGATCAAGGTCAAGGTCAAGGTCAAAAAGATCGCTGGAGCCTGAAAATCGGAGGGTCATTTTTTTCTCCTTCTGTCTGTCCCAAGGATATCTTTCGAACGGGTTGACCGAATCACGTCAAATTTTGTGTGCTGGTGTGTCACCATGAGAGGGAGGCATCCGCGTAAATCATTTTGCCGTCGTGACCTTGACCTTGGCGTACGACCTTTAAAACCGAAAATCTTTCAGGGGCCATAACTCCCACACCGTTAGTGTTAGAGTCTTCAAATTTGGCATGAAGGTACTTTGGCTTATGTCCGTTCTGATGGTGGCATACCGATCAAGGAGGTCAAGGTCAAGGTCAAGGTCCGGGCGATCAGTAGGCCTTGAAAGTGGTAGGGGTCTACAAATTGGGTTTTAAGCCATATTTTCCACATTGGTACTTGACAGAAGCGCTTCAGATTGTGTGTGGTACTGTATACCCTAGAGAAGAAAACATCCGAGCATAAATTATCACCATGCTGACCTTGACCTTGAAGTGTGACCTTGAAAACCGAAATTTCCTTCTTTGCGCTATATGTTTCTTCTTCAAGCTGTATCTCGTGAACTAGAAGACAGAATCCCTTCCAATTTTGTGTCAGGATGTGACACTCTACGGGGTGTCGCAAGTGCGTGGCATTGCTGGTGACGGACATGTCTGCCGCTCGGCGACGCCCTTGTTAAGATCTGCAGTTATCTAATTGTGAGATCATTGTGTGTGTGTGTGTGTGTGTGTGTGTGTGTGTGTGTGTGTGTGTGTGTGTGTGTGTGTGTGTGTGTGTGTGTGTGTGTGTGTGTGTTAGAGAGAGAGAGAGAGAGTTGCTTTGTATATGCGCTGTTGTTGGTTGGTGTCACTCTTGAATGCTGTTTTTGTTGTCTGTTGATGAATAATTGATTGTAAAGCGCTTTGGGCTCATCTGAGGTAAAGCGCTATATAAATGTACTATTATTATTATTATTATTATCTATAAATCTCCCATATAATAATAATAATTATTATTATTATTTTATTTCATATAGCGCTAAAATCCATACAGTAGTATGCTCGATGCGCTTTACAAAAGACAACATTAAAATCAACATTAAAAACATCCATTAAAATCAACAAGATAGTCATACTACCAACATTCCAGTGCAAAGAAATAAAGTAACAAAAATAACATGATTCTCACTCACAAAGACATCCACCCTCATCCACCCTCATCAGCACGTAACTGAATAGTTTTTTTTATATATAGCCTTGGGGTTCGGACCCGTGATTTGAGCGCGCGCGATCATGCGCACACGCGCGCACAGAACAATTCATGACACCTGTGTTATAGACCATTCATCAAGAAATGTTGTGGAAAAAAACCTGCATTAAAATACTTGCAAAACTTCGCGAGATATGTGTTTCGGGGTTTGAATCCCGTAACTGGCGCGACCTTGACCTTAATGTAAAACTAAATACATCAGTGGATAGCTTGCATCTTGGCGAACTACTATACCAAATGTGATGATGATAGACTGAATAGTTTTTGAGAAAAACGGACGATTAACCGGACGGAGGCACGGACGGACACCGGATCAGACAAAAACAATAGTTCCCCGAACCTTCGGCTCGGGGACTAACAAGAACCAGGAAGGAATGCACCAATACATGCGTACACACGCCCCCCCCCCCTCTCTCTCTCTCTCTCTCTCTCTCTCTCTCTCTCTCTCTCTCTCTCTCTCTGTTAACCCTAAAAAAACCATTCGTATTATGTCTCCCTCTCTCTCTCTGTGGCCTAGTTCAGACAAAGAGGACGTAAAATCTTATATTTCATTCAGTAAAACATGTGGCTCTTTCTGTCATCAGATTATCTTCTCTTATGGGCGAAAATGTGGATCTGGCCGGATTTGGTTTTTTTTTTTAGGATTCCATAGTAGATCATTTTCAATAGCTGAAACTTTTTTTTAATACGTGGATATGCAGCGTAAAGAGCGAAAATGTAACTCTGCATCGAGAAAAATGATACTTTACTATTAGTATCCTTGCCCCCCCCCCCCCCCCCCCCCCCCCCCCCCCCCCCCACCCCCCCCCCCCCCCCCCTCTCTCTCTCTCTCTCTGTGATTGTGCAAGGGCATTCAAGAAAAGTTTCAGTTCAATACTTTTAGGGACTAAAATAACATTCCAAGTAACAAATATAGCTCAAGGAAAAACACCGGAAAACCCACTTTCATGCAAAAATAACAAAAGTTGAAACTAGTAAGCTGAAAACTTTATAACCACGCACGCCATTTGTCAAACTTGCGTTGCACCACCAACGCAAGAAAACCAACCCCTGTTTACTGGCTATTAGCTATCTCGTCAGTAACGGCATTTTATCACTTTCGCCTACCTGCCTACTGCCAATTTCTGCAGCTTAGCGGGCCGCTCAAAATAGAATGGAAGCCAACGGAAAACAACATGAATCCCAGAACACAAAACTACAAAGTTAAAGAGAGACGAATTAAATTCCACCCAAAACACTGGCCTGAACTTTCTTAAACATCAAACCTGACTGGTTTTAACCCTTTCACCGCCAATGTCACATTTTAGCACCACAATGGTTTAACACCCATGTCACTAAACGGCATCAGATCAGGACCCGTTATCCAAAGACCCTATGGCTGGTACCCACGTGTCGTCATATCCGGCCACAATGCCAGATCGATGCTGCGTATTTGGCTGTTCCAATTCGAAACTTATCTAAATTGTATTTATTACATCTGGATGTTTTTTTACACGTTTAAATAACATTTTCACTTTGTTTACACACAAATAAGGACTAAGATGGCAACACTTCCGTTGGAAGGGTCGAGATGCGCACGCAGGTGGGTTGGAGCCATTTTCTTAATTTTGGGAAGTAATGATAGGCCTAATTTTAAACATGTCATAGAGGAATTCGTAATATTGCAGATTTTGTTTTCGCTACCCAGTTAAGCTTAATGGCATTTGGGGACTGCAAAATGGCTGGCGGCGAAAGGGTTAAAACCCGGCCACACC
>JAGGCT020002033.1:0-2500 GCA_017654935.2 Phymorhynchus buccinoides
AGATACCGAAGAAGAAGAAGAAGAAGAAGAAGAAGAAGAAGAAGAAGAAGAAGAAGAAGAAGAAGAAGAAGAAGAAGAAGAAGAAGAAGAAGAAGAAGAAGAAGAAGAAGAAAAAGAAGAAGAAGAAGAAGAAGAAGAAGAAGAAGAAGAAAAAGAAGAAAAAAAAGAAGAAGAAGAAGAAGAAGAGAAAAAAGAAGGAAGAAAAGATTATATCAAAATAAAAAAGAAAAGAGAAGAAGAAGAAGAGAGAGGAGAGAGAAGATTATATCAAAATAAGTAGGGGGAGAGAGAGAGAGAGAGAGAGAGAGAGAGAGAGAGAGAGAGAGAGAGAGAGAGAGAGAGAGAGAGAGAGAGAGAGAGAGAGAGGGGGAGAGAGAGAGAGAGACTTGAAACTTGAAACTTGAAACCTGAAATAAAACCCTTTAGTACGCAATGATTGAGATTTTAGGCCAAAACTATTCTTACATTCTGTCCTGAGGTTTACTCAGATGTTAGACTGATGAGATACCGAAGAAGAAGAAGAAGAAGAAGAAGAAGAAGAAGAAGAAGAAGAAGAAGAAGAAGAAGAAGAAGAAGAAGAAGAAGAAGAAGAGAGAGTAGTGAAGGTGAGGTGAAATGAGTAGGGGAGAGAGTGAGTGAGAGAGAGAGAGGGGTGGGCAGACAGACAAACAGAGATACAGACAGAGGCATAGACAAAGACAAACAAACAAACAAATGAACGAAAACCGAAGGGACAAAATTAATATCCTGGTGCATATCTACATTCATATGTTGTACCACTCCCCTGTTGGTCACCCCCCAAAAGGCAATGGTGATTGCTGAGTGGCCGAAATAATTGGACGCCTGTGGCCTGTTAGTCTCTGGAGCTTCAGTCCATCGACTTTGTCTGACATCCTCCCTACCCCCCCACCCCCCTTCGTTTCTTCACGTATTCTACACACCCCCCCCCCCCCCTCCACCACTTCCCGTTCCCTGAATACCATACAAATTTATCTGGCGCTGTGCTTAAAACCCTTTCAATGCCAGTCATTTTTCAGCCGAAACTTTCTATTAAACTTACCTGCGTAGATAAAATATTTAGTCTGCAATATTGGGGATTGACGACGACGACGACGAAAATGGAGTTTTACGTCCTCTTGGTCTGAATCAGACACATATGGGACATTTGTAAATACAAATATGGTGGGAACAATACTGGAGGCAATGCCCGGAGGCAGTACGAAACCAGTAAAGTCCCGATTTTGTATTAATACAGATAGCTGTAGCGGTGACCACGCCTCGGTTAAACCTCATCGGCTATGGCACCGCCACAAGTTAGTATAATATTGGGGATTCTGCTCTGACATGCATAACATAGGGCCTGTCCTTACCTCCCAAAATAAAGAACATAAGGTCACTGGATAGCAGACCCTCATTCTGGACCCTTTGTGTTGTCCAGATTGGACTACTGTAATTCGATGTATGCTGGGCTTGGTTGGGGTGGTGGTGTTGAATGGAGGTGGTGTTAGTGTGTTGTGTTATGATTATATGCAATGCATTCTCTAATATGTATTCATTTTCATAGAGATGTATGGTGAGGATACGTGAACCAGTCTGTTAGAAATGTTTGTACGAATGGTGAGTGAAAAGCGCATTGAGTTGCTTTGCAAGATTATGCGCTATATAAGCATTATTAATTATTATTATTACTATTATTTGATGCCTTTCAGTGACATGGGTGTTAAATCATTGTGGTGCCAAGAGGCGACAGTGGCGATGAAAGGGTTTTAACCCTTTCACCGCCATCCATATTTCAGCCAAAAACTGCTATTACATTTACCAGCCCAGGTAGAGAACAAAATCCATCTGCAGTATTGGGGATTCTTCTGTGACATATATAAAATAATGTCTATCCTTACTTCCCAAAACTAAGACAATAGGGTCTTTGGATAATAGACCCCAATTTGATGCCTTTTAGTGACATAGGTGTTAAATCACTGTGGTGCTAAAATGCGACTTTGGCGGTGAAAGGGTTAACGTAAGTAGTTCCACATCACATGCAAAGCCGCGCGGTGTCCCGAAACCAAACTTGCACTCACACATTTGAACTTGAATTGACTGTATGATCCCTCTGGGGCTATGGGGGTTGGACTATGAAACAAACACGGGTTTCTCAACTGAACACGTAGCTTTCACTTTGTGTGGGGATTACGTACTGCTGTGAACTTAGTAGATGACGTTTGGTACATATTTTGTTAGTTTTATGGCGCATATTTGTTAACTGTTGTTTGATATCTTACTGCAAGTCGAATAATATCAACAACAAGACAATTAGGCCCATAGACATTAGCTATGGTTATAAAAAAAGGAGCAACAATTGTAACAGATGCTGGATTGGTGGTAACAACAACGCTAAAGAAGACGATATTTCCTGAAGTTTATGTTGCGCAAATCAGTTCCTGCCCATTCTGTGGGGAAACAAACCGCCCAACTATCAAAATAGTCGTTGATGTTGTGTCTT
>JAGGCT020002033.1:17500-25000 GCA_017654935.2 Phymorhynchus buccinoides
TTGTGGCAGCGGTCTATTTTTACCACTCCAATCATTACATACACTGAGTCGCCTCCCCTGGCTTTTCAATAATTTTAATCTGTAAACCAGAATGTTATCTCTGCACCATTTCGTAACTTTTTATATCTTTTGGAAAACATTTAAAACTATTTATCCTACTTATGCTCATCGAAAGAAGCACCGCATACTCGTCGTGTCTGTTGCAGTGTCTGTATTACGTAATGTTTATTATTTTGTACGCTTTAAAATGAAGATTCATGTGCTCTGTTCAGTATACAATTCTTTCATTACCTAAGGACTGAGAAATTTAATCATACTTGTGGCGGTGCCATAGCCGATGAGGTTTAACCGAGGCGTGGTTACCGCTACACCTATCTGTATTAATAAAAAAAAATCGGGACTTTACTGGTTTCGTACTGCCTCCGGGCATTGCCTCCAGTATTGTTCCCACCATATTTGTATTTACAAATGTCCCATATGTGTCTGATTCAGACCAATGGGACGTAAAACACCATTTTCACCATTACCTAAGGACTGTAGATATGACAACTGAAAATGTTACTTTACGCCCAAGTATTTTTTTTCTCTTTTGTTTGTGGACAATTTTGTCAATAGCGACAAACCTATAACTCACTTTGTCGGTCGGACCGACAAAGTGAGGTATAGGTTTGTCTGTTGAGCCCAAAACAAAAACCAGCACATTTTGACAAACTTGTCGTTTACTTCGTAAATTTTCTTTTAGGCTATGTCCTTCATTTTAATTGATCGGCTGATTTTCTCAGTGGGTATAATTAAAACTGTGTGTGTTTTGTGAATGTGGCGGAAGCGTACAGGGAAATAATAAACATACGTAATACAGACACTACAACAGACACGACGAGTATGCGGTGCTTCTTTCGATGAGTTATAAGTAGGATACATAGTTTTAAATGTTTTCCAAAAGATATAAAAAGTTACGAAATGGTGCAGAGATAACATTCTGGTTTACAGATTAAAATTATTGAAAAGCCAGGGGAGGTGACTCATGATTGGAGTGGTAAAAATAGACCGCGTGCCACAAAGTATTGCGATTTCGCGCTTGTTTGTCTCTTTTACAATATGTGCGACAAAATTTTGTCAATATGTGCGACAATTTTGGAAAGCACATGGACCGACAGACAGACAGACCGACAAAGTGAGTTATAAGGTTTGTGGCTTTGAGCCACAAACAAAAACCAGCTCCTTTTGATTACTGGTCCACACTGTTGTCGTTTATTTCGTAATCATTTTAGTCGTATGTCCTTCATTTTACGTTGCTTAACCCTTTCACCGCCAATGTCGCATTTATGCACCACAATGGTTTAACACCCATGTTTGAAGACTTCCCTTGTACAATACCCTATTTTCTTAAGTTTGGGAAGTAAGGATAGGCCTAATGTTATACATGTCATAAACAGAGGAATTCCCAATATTGACAAAATATTTATTTCCGGTTCTCTACCCATTTAAGTCAAAAACACACACACACACAAATAATCAACATAAATATTGTTTGGCTGATAAATGGCTGGCGGCAAAAGGGTTAATCGGCTGATTTTCTCAGTGGGTATAATTATTATATCACTGTGTGTGTTTGGGTGTGGATGTGTCGGAAGGCAGGTGTCAGGGGTGGGGATGATGCTAACCGTTTCCCGTTTTTACTCCATATTGGTCTTTCTGTCTCCTTTCGGTCTTATTTCTGTCTGTTTCGGTCTTACTCTGTCTCTAATTTGGCATCTGTTTGTCTGTCCGACCGCCTTTCTCTTTCTTGCCCGTGTGTGTGTGTGTGTGTGTGTGTGTGTGTGTGTGTGTGTGGGGTGTGTGTGTGTGTGTGTGTGTGTGTGATAAGTCTCATACTATCTCAATGTGAATAACAGGCACAGGTTATACCATCATGATGGTGTAGAGTGGCACAGAGGTAAAGCACACACACACACACACACACACACACACACACACACACACACACACACACACACCACACACACACACACACACACAACAACACACACACACACACACACAACAACACACACACACACACACACACACACACACACACACACACACACACACACGCACACGCACACACACACACACACACTATTCGACTTGGCAAGACTTTGTTTTCATCTAAGGGAGAGGGAGAGAACTGAGCCAGACTTGATCCATCAGCCATGCCAATTAAAATGGCATCAGACTTCGATTTGTCTCCCCTGCTTGACAAGCGATGCTGATATAGTGCTCCCCTCACCCAGACAATCCCCACCCCCACCCACCCTTATTTTGCAGGAGTTCCTCGGTCTTCGTAGCCGGAATATGTTACCTCCCTGCTGTGTACGTGTGTGTTACCTGGATTATGATTTCCAATTTCTAGGTATTAGTATTAGGTAATTTATAGTCACGGAGGCGTCTCTGTGAAATTCGGGTTGCTCCCACCTGGAGAGCGCGTCGCAGCCAGAGGCGCGCCACCCAATGTTTTTTTTTGCATGCGATTTCTGTGTGACTGATGAGGAAGGAGGGGGGGGGGTAAATTTTGACCAAATGACAACTTTTTCGTTGCCACTGGGATTAACGTGTGCTGAGTGCATGGGCACACGGGACCTCGGTTTATCATCTCATCCGAAAGACTCCACGTTCAGACCGTAAGGCCTAGTGCAAAGTGAGAGGAAAAATCCCCTGTACCCAGGTTCGAAGTCGGGTTTACTTGACACAAGGCGAACGCTTTACCTCTGTGCCACTCTACACCATCATGATGGTATAACCTGTGCCTGTTATTCACATTGAGATAGTATGAGACTTATCATCATGATATCCTATAAGTCCTAAAAATCCTATCAAATCTTACCACTTTACAAGGAGTTCTAAAATATCATGATGATCAGTCCCAGACTATCTCTATGTTAATACAGGCCCTGGTTATTAACTTACTATGGTCAGTTAATGAAAAAAACATCTAAAGAAACAAATGTGATGGTGCATCTAGGGAAAAACCTACATAAGTCGCTCAGAATGTTTTGAGTAAAAACCAAAAATAGTCAACAACCCCCAAAATATCATTTTTATATTTAGGGCATATTTTTTTCTATTTGTATGTGTTCTACCAGTATCCACAATCTCAAAGACAATTTTGAACTATTTCTTTGTTTATTTGATTGTTTTCTAAATCAAGTCAATAGAAACAAAGAGGCAAACTTGTACTTCTATGCCCGATTTCTGCAAATTCGAATGCCAAACTTCAAATAATTGTAACATAAAAACTAGACAAGATAACTCAATTCTGTTTCTGTGTATTAACAAGGAATCTTTGCGTCACCATGAACAAAACAGAATCTCAATTTATGCCAAAATTCCATTATGTCTGGTTTTACCGTGCACTGTCACAAATACCCAGACGCTGTGACAGACAAGGGACATGTTGAGGGAATTCATTTCTTCTCTAGACGTATATGAAATAGCAACATGATAATCAGATTTGAAATCATTGAACACCGTGATACGATAGAATATTCTCCATACGTGACCCTCCTGTAAATTAAAAAAAAATCGTATTCTTTACTTGTTAAATGCTGTCTTTCAAGAAATAGTCGTCGTATGATGGGATGAATAAACACACACGCACACGCACACACACACACACACACACGTACACACACACACACACACACACACACACACACACACACACACACACACACACACACACACATAAATAAAGTATATTATTTGCTTATTCAATGTTCCATCTGGAAATAAACTTTTGACTTGACTTGACTTCACACACACACACACACACACACACACACACACGCACGCACGCACGCGCGCGCACGCACGCACGCACACGCACGCACACACACACACACACAGTACACAGGTGTCTTCTTACTGGCACCCAATCTTCCTTTTGTTTTCCCATTTCCTTACCTTTATTTTTTTTATTGGTACTCTTCTCTCTTTTCCCTTTTATCTTGCAGCCATTTCCATTTTTGTTTGTGGCTCAAGCCACAAACCTATAACTCACTTTGTCGGTCGGTCGGTCTGTCGGTCCAAAATTGTCGCACTTCAAATGGATGGATGGATGGAAGTTCAGTTTAACGTCGCGTATCGGCTTTCGCCATGTACGACGGGCTGAACAAACCAACCAGGGTATAAACAAAAATTTATGTTCCTGAATCACTCTTAGCCAAAAGGCCGAGAAGCGATCAGGGTTGCACTTCAAATCGAGGCTACACTTCTGGCCGCTCTTTAAAATGATGTATTTTAAAAGCGTACAAAATAATAAACATACGTAATACAGACACTACAACAGACACGACGAGTATGCGGTGCTTCTTTCGATGAGTATAAGTAGGATACATAGTTTTAAATGTTTTCCAAAAGATATAAAAAGTTACGAAAGGGTGCAGAGATAACATTCTGGTTTACAGATTAAAATTATTGAAAATCCAGGGGAGGTAACTCATGATTGGAGTGGTAAAAATAGACCGCGTGCCACAAACTATTGCGATTTCGCGCTTGTTTTTCTTATAGCACGTATTTTCTCTATCTTAAGATAATTTCACGTTAATATCCGTTTCTTGCCTCTTCCCCTCAATTCCTGGGATTTCTGTATAACTCTATTCTGTATAACTCTGTTGTTGTGCATCGTTTTAAAAAAAAATTTTTTTAATGTTTCTTATTATTCGTCTTCCTTTCCTTTAATTACTGACGTGGGTTGTTTATTTCCTTGGCGTCTTCGTTGCATAAAAAAATATATACTTGTTATACTAATGAAACATAACATCAATGACTTCAAAGCAAGGTAAAAATAATCCCGTTTAGTCACCGAGCTTCAGAGAAACGGGGAATTAATGTTTTTGTGTGGTCCGTCCGTCCGTCCGCGCTCAAAGGGAACTAACTCACGCGATGCAATTTTAAACCTGCTTTGCATTATCTCCCTTGTTTAATATTAATAGTTTTATACGTCCCTTTTTTCTCAAGTGTTTACATTTTCTTCTTGTTTTATCTCTCTTTTTTTAAAAATTGCAGTCCTTTAGTGAAAAAACAGCTCTGTAAAATGAGTACTGACTAAGCTTATGTGTGTGTGTGTGTGTGTGTGTGTGTGTGTGTGTGCGTGTGCGTGCGCGTGTGCGTGTGTGTGTGTGTGTGTTTATTCATCCCATCATGTTAAATCATTTTACAGAGCTACTCGGTGTGTGTCATCTTCAAAATACTGTAAATAAACTGGTCAAAATGTTGTGTGTCTTTCTCTTTATGTGTCGTGTCTTTTTCGTTAACTTCATTTCTGTCCCTTTGTTCAACTAGCATTCACTTCTTTCTTAATATCACTCACCCTATCCAAGTGAAAAGAAACTCTACGGAGAGCCGGGCAACAGAGGGTCTTCAGAGAAGAAGCCCCCCTCAATCAAGCGTTTCTGCCCTGAACTCCTTACACTACATTACAACAAAGAAACTCTACAGAGAGCCGGACAACAGAGGGTCTTCAGAGAAGAAGCCCCCCTCAATCAAGCGTTTCTGCCCTGAACTCCTTACACTACACCAAAGAAACTCTACGGAGAGCCGGGCAACAGAGGGTCTTCAGAGAAGAAGCCCCCCTCAATCAAGCGTTTCTGCCCTGAACTCCTTACACTCTAAGGGGGCCGGGCCGCAAAGTGCTCCACTGGGAATTGCACCCGCGCCCATGAGCGAAGAAATAATATTTATACTACGATTACTTGTAGCGGTGCCATAGCCGATGAGGTTTAACCGAGGCGTGGTCACCGCTACAGCTATCTGTATTAATTTTAAAAAATCGGGACTTTACTGGTTTCGTACTGCCTCCGGGCATTGCCTCCAGTATTGTTCCCACCATATTTGTATTTACAAATGTCCCATATGTGTCTGATTCAGACCAAGAGGACGTAAAACTCCATTTTCTCTCTCTCCGCGCCCATGAGTGACCAGGCATCAGGGTCAATGTTTGTTACGTTGGTATATTTATGCAATGAGCTATTGGTCCTGGCTAATTTGGAGGGGGAACGTAAGCCTTTTGAAGTCCACTGTGGTTCCTCCTTGCCCATATCCAGCTTGAGCGTTTCTCAGCTGCCTCTGACATTGCTTTCAAGGCTCTTGTCCTCATCTTTCTGGATATTGAGAGCTGTTCCATGAGGTCGTAGGCAGACTTGCCCACAAATCCCCTCTCTCCAACTTCTACAGCGAGGGCTTTTACATGGAAGCCAGATTTCCTCAGGCTGCTGGCAGGACTGGCATACTTTTCAGTCTTGAAGATGTGTGTTTCCTCCAATTCTGCTTTCCCATGGTATAGTCAGTTCTATCAGGATAATTTATTTCGACAGACTTGAGTGGAGCACTATGTCAGGTCTCAAGCCACTGTGACGAGGTAATGGGTTAAAAGGCTAAGTCTCTAGGGAAGACTTTAGAAAATTTGCCTTTAGCCCACTTCTCTAGGGTATGGGAGATGAGCAACTTTCCCGGCCCCTTTTCATCTAATAAATTTATATTTGTGCCCGGGTTCTGGCTCGTCAGATGGTTGTAAGAAATACAAGTGGTTGAATTGCTCTAAATGGCAGACAGAGAGAAGTAGGGTTTTACATGAAATTACAAGACTCCCACTCTCATCAGTCTGACCAAAGGGTTCAGGATTATTTGACACTTGTATTTTATTTACTCCCAAAATCTGCATAAGATTATGCAACAATAATAATAAAGCAGCTCAATGGCGCCAAAACAAAATATGGATAAAACACAATGAAATCCGGAAGGATTCACAAGACTTTTGTCTTTCTATAAGGTTCGCCCCATGCCGGAAGGGTTACTAATTATGTTCGGTGTCCGTAGGAAAGTTCAAATGATTGGCGCAGTCAGGTAGACTTAGCTGTTTGAAGTTCTGGGCTTGCTCGTCAGGTGAGAGTAGCTCCCAGTCGTTCCGGTTACGGCTTCGCGGGATGGCACGGTTCAGGCGTGGTCTCCTCGCGGATTCTGGGTGCAGGTTGTCTTGGCGACGGACCCGTCTTGGTGCTTGGTGGAGTCCGGGATGATCGTCCGGCCCACGATGCCCTGCTGATAATCACAGGAGAAGGTGGATGTAGATCTCTATGGCTTAGAGACAAGGGGCTTCAGTCGGCAGGGAATTAGTGAATCCCAACCGGCTTGAAGGCTTCCCTTGTACAATAGCACTACATGTAGTTAATAAATAAACTGAATTTCAGTTACCAAACTGAGATCAGTAAAACATAAAAGGTGATCAAGACAACATCATTCTCCATCCAACACCTGGAAAGGAATGGTATCATAAAGTGCAAGATTGCGGCCCATAGGTTTCCTACTAAAAATAGTGCAAGATTGCGGCCCATAGGTTTCCTACTAAAAATAGACACAAGGGTTAGTAGGCATAAACTCCGGTTCTGGTACCAAAAGTGTTCAAGTCAAAAACACACACACACAAATAATCAGTGCACATAAATAGAATAGAATGTTTAC
>JAGGCT020002034.1:0-50000 GCA_017654935.2 Phymorhynchus buccinoides
ATCCCCAACTAAGAATATAGAGAGGATTAGCCCCACATGAGCGTCATGCCCTCTGGCGTGAAAACAGTCGCCACTAAATCTGTCATTGTATTCTATTTTAGTATGGATCCTTCACTTAGAGACATTACATTTTGTTAATGAAGTACTAGTTTTTCAAAAGGTGGAAAAAAGGTATGGTATGTGAGGAATAAAAATTGTTAGGCTTTTTGAATGATAGGACCAAACTTTTTAAAAATGGGAGATTCGGCATTCATAATTTTGCTTTCAGCTACTATCTAATTCACAAACTGATCTGAATATATCATTATTCTAGTTTGTGGACTCTTCAAAATGCTAGCTACTTTACGATTTTTTTCTGGTTTATGCTATGTTATGTACATGTATAGTATAGCACAACCCATTCTATTTTCTGATTTGAACTGGTCAGGTTACATAGACTGCCAGTGATTGAAAAATACTTTATTTAATAAAAGCCAAAATGGTCCATCTCTTCTTTTATTTTCTATGCATAGATTCACGGGTGTAACTCTCCCTGGTATACAAGGATTTCCTGTTTTTGAATTTTACCAGAACAGGAACTTCCTTTTTTTATTTTTTTATTTGTCAAACAAGATCTTTGTGTGTCTACTGTATTTTTCAAACCCTTTAAAATAATCATTTGTATAAATTGTGGAAAAAGCAAACTAAAATACCTTCATAAATCAATTTTTGCTTCAGCTGCAGGGGGACATTACCCCTGGACCCCGGCCTTTCAGGGTTTTTTCGTTTTGTGTAGTTGCATACATGCAGATAACATATTAATCATGTACTGTAATTTTCGGGTTATAAGGCGATATTTTTTCTCCAATTTCGACCTGTGCGCCTAATAAACGAGGGCGCCCTATTAGTGAACAAAATCGTGAGAAGAGAGGCAACGATTGCCGTACTCAGTACAGTCTACTGTGAGTCTAGACATCGAAAGTGGTCACGAGTCGCCGATACCATGAATACTCACGTGAAAATGCTTCAAAATCCCTATTATCGTCCTAGATACCGTCCAACAGATGCCATAACCCTTCATTGGATGTAAAAAGCATCGTTGTAGAGCTTAAAATGGTATAATTTTATCAGTTTTCGCCAAGAAAATTTCAAACACAACAACAGGAAGTAGCACAAACGGAAGTTCGATTATTTGAAAGGGGAGCCAACTCTCGTTTATGACAGCAATAATGGTGGTCGGCAAGTGTTTACCGGACGCATACAGGCTTCGAAGATTGACTTTCTTTTGCCTTATAAAGCCTTTTTCTTTAATTTTTTCAGATTTTTCTTGAAAATTGCCCTTTTCGCCTTATACACAGCAGCGCCTAATGGTCCGAAAAATATGGTACATTTGTAACGCTTCATCCATCGTTTGGGGGAAAGCTCTCAGCCCGTTTACACTATTACCTGTATGTGTGTGTTGCAGGTGACCATCTACCATCTTTTGAAATTATTCCAAAGTGAGACGGACATCATGCTGGGCAAAAAGTCCTTGGTGGCTGAATTCTATGATGAACTGGTGAGTTTGAATTGTGTGTACATCCCCGTAGCTCAGTGGTTAGAGTTGCGTACTAGTGACTGGGAGGTCGTGGGTTCGAATCCGATCAGTCTTGTGGGGGTTTTCGGCCCAGGCCGGCTCCTACCCAGAGTGAGTGTGCTGTGAACTCAATGGGAAGACTGGGACCACACAGTCGAGCTTCATCCACTTTACGGGTGTGTGTTGAGAGTGTTGCTCTAATTTCTTGACCAACACTGCAGGTGTCTGTTCCTCCCGGGCCTGGTTGACGCTAGGATAAATTTGATAGGGAGCGTGGAGGACAGCCCTGTCACAGTGTCTCAACCCTGTATGGACCTCACAGTCACAGCATCATCCTCATTAGGACTCAAATATCATTGTCATGTTCTGAAATCATCGTGACTTTTCTGCTTGACAACATTGACAGGTCAAAAGGGTGAGCTATTTTCCACTACTAGGACTAACTTTGTCAAAAGTGTTCACAGGACTGGACAGTATCTATGGCAGTGTTTGGCTTTTGGTTTTTGAACTTCCAGTTCTGTAAGACAAGGGCCTATGCATTTCTTTGTTTAATTGTTTGTGACAAAACTATATTCAAGGTCTACAGCTTTAACGACTGAACCAGTTGTAATGAAAAGAATTGTTTCAGATATCCCAAGAAAGATGCCTGTTGAGTCAGTTTAGCCATAGATCCAATATAACAGGGGGGGAAATTAGGTGGGAGAAGAAAAAAAGAATTAAAGAGTTTCTGATCCAGTGGGGGTGACTTGATTAAGGAAAATGTAGATTGTTTTGAAAGCTTTTTTCCCTCCCAATTCTTTCTCTTCCTCTCTTTCTCATCTTAAAAATTGGAAGTGCATGTGTATGGCTTGCTGTCTTGTTTTGATTGGTGCAGGTGTTTCAAGACCCGACCAGCGCAAACCAACAGATGCTGTCCAATGTTCGGCCCATTTGTGTGGGCACGTACAAACACGAGACGGACTGTACGTATCATTTTGACACATTTCCCCCCTCCTCTGTTAACTCTGTTGTGACTGGCACTGCTTCAGTGAAACCATTGTGCAGGCCTGAGGCTGCACTGGAAAGATTATTGTCGAATGACTGTGATCAAACATTGCCAGCATTACTGATTGCCAGCATTACTTTCATCTTCACCAAGTTCGAGTAACCAAAGAATCTCCTCGCCACTTGGACCTCTAATTTTATTATATTTTTGACAATTTTCATTCAAAAATCTCTTAAGTTTTGACTGCAGACTAGCAAACCCCATTTTCGTTTCACTATTCAAGGGAAGTAACTGTAAAATCAAACAAGAAGTCTGCTGGAATAACGGAGTTTTGTACCTTAGACCGCATCACCTATGATTGAAGGTGCCAGGCAGTGGAAGTTGCTCAGCTAGACCTTCACTTCAAGATGCCCATCATGGAAGTTTTTAAAGAAGTTGTGCTTTTGATTGTATTGTATTGTCTGTTTATGATCAATATTGCATTAGTCATGGAATAGTGAACAATGGTCAACTTAGGACGCTGATTTTGACCGCCAAGGGGCAATCAAACCAATAGGGGCTTAGCGCGTTATATTCTTAGTTGGGTGTAGTGAGAGAGACAGAGGGAGGGACTCATCTCCCCCTCTCTCTCTCACTACCCCCAGCTAAGAATATCACGCGCTAAGCCCCTACTGGTTTGATTGCCCCCCGGCGGTAAAATGCGCGTCCTAAGTTGCTCATTGTTGACGAGTCTTGTTTCTGTCAGTTGCCTACTGTGTTGTCTAGGTCATGTAGGTGGGATCTTTGTGTATGTGTTCAATTTCGGCCACACCATCTGTAAACTGTCTCTAGGAATATATGCTATTGATACTTATTATCATAACAACATCGTTTCAGTTGAAGAGAGGAAGGAACGGACGCTGAACAACATCCAGTCAGCCATGAACTGTGTTGTCTAGGTCATGTAGGTGGGATCTTTGTGTATGCATTCAATTTCGGCCACACCATCTGTAAACTGTCTCTAGGAATATATGCTATTGATACTTATTATCATAACAACATCGTTTCAGTTGAAGAGAGGAAGGAACGGACGCTGAACAACATCCAGTCAGCCATGAACTGTGTTGTCTAGGTCATGTAGGTGGGATCTTTGTGTATGCATTCAATTTCGGCCACACCATCTGTAAACTGTCTCTAGGAATATATGCTATTGATACTTATTATCATAACAACATCGTTTCAGTTGAAGAGAGGAAGGAACGGACGCTGAACAACATCCAGTCAGCCATGAACTGTGTTGTCTAGGTCATGTAGGTGGGATCTTTGTGTATGCATTCATTTTCGGCCACACCATCTGTAAACTGTCTCTAGGAATATATGCTATCGTTTCAGTTGAAGAGAGGAAGGAACGGACGCTGAACAACATCCAGTCAGCCAAGAACAAAATCCGCTACGAGATCTCCGAGCTGAACGATCGCCTCAAAGCCAGCAAGGAGGCCAACGCCAAACTCAAAGCAGAGATCACCAAGCTGGAAGCCGAGGAACGAGTCGATCCTGATGTTGTGTTGTGACCCGCAGAATTTAAAAACTTTGGGTGAAGAGAGTTAAAATGAAGGGGGAGGGAGGTGGTGGGAGCTCTAGGCAGCAAAATGGCCGATACCAAACTGAAAGCAGAAATGTTGAATTACGAATCACTTCTGATGTTGTTTTGTGACCCACAGAAACATTTGAGAGGGGAGGAGGAGAGGTGCGATTGGAAGGGGGTTTGGGGGAGGGGTGACATTTTCATGTTTTAGAAACTTGTCTGCCTGCTTCTTCATAACTGTAAAAATGTTGGTTTTGATAGAGAAAATGTGTGTGTATAGATGTTTAATATGTTGGGTTCTCTGCATGTGGGCATTTTTCACTCTTTCACATGGTGGCACGGCGATGGGCAAGTTATATTGAGAGATAGGGGATGGAGGGAGGTGAGATTGGGAAGGGGAGTGTCGAAATGACAGAAGGGGGAGAAGTGTAAGCTGCAACAATCTGCTCATCAGAGGCCAATGCACACTGAAAGCAGAAGCAGGGGAAGATGCAGCTAGGGAAGGGGAGGGGGTTAAGCTGAAACGATCAACTCGAGGTTATGAAGGAGGCCAATACAAACAGAAAGCAGCATTTCTCCAGCTGGAACTGTGAATGAAATGATTTTTTGTCAACCTCCGATTTTCTTCTTCTTTTTTTGGCACAAATATTTAATGTATTGAAACTTTAAGAATGTTTCATATGCAAGAGGTGTGTATGTGTGAATTAGTGAGAGTAAATGCTTGATGTCCAAAAGTGAAAATGTATGCCGTTTTGTTTATTTTTGTGTGAGTGTATGTATGCTACTGACAACGTAAAACATGATTTGACTCAATCATTGGACCGAACTCAAAAATAAGTCTTCACAAGGCTGCCAACTGGTTGATTGTGTTATACACACACACACACATTTGAATCCAAGCATATAATTTATTGTATTAGAGCAACAACAGCAGCAACAACAACAAAAATGCAAAGGAAAGATTTACTCATTCAAGCACAGACAAGGCCATGAAATGTGGAGAAATAAATAAATGGATTATTTTTCTGTATGGTAAGAAATTGATGCAAAACTGAACACTTCCGTTTGCATAATTTAGAGAGAAAATGCTTGATTGTAACTTTTCATTGATATAGCAAATGCTACTCTAATGTGTGTCTTTTAGATCTAGGAAGAGCAAAGGGATATATTATTTTTTATTTTTTTGCTGTTCCATCTTCTGGGTCGTACAGTGGCGTTGCTCCCACGCCGCTCATTCCAAATCCCAACTCGCAGCTACACCCCGGCTTGTTCAGGTCGCAGAATCCGAGTCAAGCAGTCCAAGGGGAGCGAATCTATGTTAGGCCGCCAGGAGGTAACCAACCGAGGAGACACTGCACTGCTACTGAGTCACTTCGGTGAAGTTCATTAGAGCCTGTTCAGCCCTTCATTTTATGAAGTTCTACTAAAGCTTAAGTGGGAAACTAAACGTTACTTTCTAAATTCAGTAAACCGATATACTTAATTTAGAAAGTAACAACGTTTAGTTTCCCACTTAAGCTTTAGTAGAACTTCATAAAATTAAGCACAGGACACCACCTACTAAGCCCCCTACTGACCACACTGTTCTCTTAGTCGCGGAGCCAGCGTGAGTGAGGTCCTCCTCTGAGGGCACCACCATGACAATCCACCGACAGCTCCCCAGAACACACTGATCCCCATGACTTTGACCTGAACGCACCAAGGCATAGACTGGATTGGAAACCGAAACTGAGGTCACCATGAGTGCAGGGCATGCAAAGCCACAGAATTTTGACATTTTTTTCTTTTTAATGATTGCTGGAAATGAGACAGATGGCAATGATGATGATGATGCAATGGAGTTCCGTATCGGTCTGAGATTGCATGACAGGGCTGTATTCTACTCTTCCTTTCATAATGATATCCCAGCGTTAACTAGGCCCAAGACTACAGACACCTGCAGTGTTGGTCTTGAAATAAAAGCAACACTCTCAGAATCGAATCCGTTAAGCGGATGAAGCTCGACTGTGTGGTTTCAGTCTTCCCATTGAGCCCATAGCCACTCACTCTGGGTAGGAGTCGGTCCAGGACAAAAAAAAACCTCGCCTCTGATGTGATTCAAACCCAAGACCTCCCAGCCAGTAGTCCGCACGCTAACCACTACACCACGGCGGCTAGTACACCAAATAAATTTGCATAATGTGTATGTATACGATGTGTGTGTTTGTGCATGAATAATGAACCCCTTTTACCAATGTGAACATGCATAATACATAAATAATAGAATGTTGGTGTTGCTTTTCCTACAGTAATAGCAATATTCTACATTATTTACTTTTTTCTACAGCAATAGCAATATGCTACATTATTTACTTTTTCCTACAGTAACAGCAATATGCTAATTTATTTACTTTTTCCTACAGTAATGGCAATATACTAAATTATTATAATAACAATAAAACTCTTTAGACATTGATTTTCTCAACCCAGAAAATTGTGATCAGTGGCATTGCTTTCAGCCCAGCTGACAAAGCCATACCACTAATCAAGCCTTCTGTTTTGATGATGCTAGAATGTTCCATGAGGATTCAAAATCCACAGTACCAGAGTTTTGTTTTTAGATCTACTCACCAACATTTAAGTCGTAATTTATTGCTATGGCTTTGTAACGATTAATGCTTTGGGGAACACTGGCTACCCAAGCTTCAGAATGCTGGCAGACCACAAGATGTGGTTGAAATATTACAAGCGAGTTACTTTTTTCGTTTCTGTGGAAAAAAAACAATAATTGTGATTAAATTCCAGAGACTGGAGTTTACATTCTATCTTTCCTTCCACCAACCTAATTTTCTTTCAAACCTGCAAATTGCAAAATTGTTTTAAAATTATAAATAACAAGAACTATTTTATAATCCACAAATTCTAAAACTTTTATTAGACCATTTTTGAGTGTCACTGTCACAAGAATAAGAATGTCCTCAAAAAATTATCAAAACATGATGCTCATATCTTTTTCACAAACAATGATGCTCACTCACACAGTCAAAACTATCACAACAATAGCATCTTCCTCTCTCCCTGTCCCGCACACACACAAGAAAAAGTTCAACATACACATACGGAGAAGAAATTTCCCAAGAATGTACCGGTCTCTACAAGAAAAGTTCAACGTAGACACACACTTAAAAGAAACTGGTCTGGCTGACACTTGTCTCTCACAAGAAAGGCTCGATGCTGATCTCTAAGGCAGCGCAGGGTAACCCTAACTCAAACTTGGTCACCACGTCGGGATGAAGCACTCCCAAGGTTCCGATCTTCTGCCCTCGCACCATCACGTCCGCACACCGTCCGGGGAAGAAGGTGGCATCTGTGAACAGATGAACTCTGATTTACCACAGAGTTTATGGGAATTTAACCCCTTCAGGACTTCACTGCCTTAGGTAAACTTCATTACAGGCCTGGGGCTGCCTAGAAAAAAATATAACAAATAAGAAGCGCAACAAAACACAACACTGTCAATGATTCCGTTTTGACAACATTTACTGGTTGATCCAAGTTTATTTTTCGCTTTGAGATTGTGGTTA
The DNA here is from genome assembly GCA_017654935.2 of Phymorhynchus buccinoides. Lineage (NCBI taxonomy): Eukaryota > Metazoa > Mollusca > Gastropoda > Neogastropoda > Raphitomidae > Phymorhynchus > Phymorhynchus buccinoides. The sequence goes on from JAGGCT020002034.1 coordinate 7,668, forward strand.
ATTGTATTAAAATCTGAATCGTTAGTCTCGTTAATCACTGTTAATGAAAACGTATTGGAGCATTTTCTGAGGTTTGTCTAGGGCTGATTTTTATTTTAACATTAAAAGTTAAGATAGAAGTGCCAAACATAAGTAAAACGAAAGCTGGAACAGTGATGAAGAGATGTAACTCGAAAAACGTGGTTTGGATTGAAAAAAACATGTCTTAGGTTTTAGACTAAAAAATCACTGTTCCGAGAATACTCGTAAGTAGGCCCTGACTGGCGTTCTCCTGTTCCGAGTATACTCATAATTCGTCCGGAATGAGTTAAGTGGAACCTCCCTTATAAGACTTTCAAAAATCATCCAAAATTAGGTCTTATAAGGGAGGTCATTTTAATGCTTACAAAGAAGGGCAATGTCTCAGAGAAGTAGGTCTTATGTGGGAGGGAGTCTTATAAGGGAGGTTCTACTGTACCATGTCTTGTGGCTTTTAGCTCTTCTAGCACCATGGGTGAATGTATTCGCCCAGTACATCACGCTTCACCTCTACCAAATGCAAAGACATTCACTACCAAGTCCTTTAATAAGCTTATGTTTTCTCGCCAAATTTCTGTAAAAATCTTATAGAAGTCATTTTTGGCTCACTCGTGTTAACGAAGTTGACACGAAGTGAGTCATAGTATGATAGTTGTTCGGTTGTGTGTCTATGTGTGTGTGTGTATGTGTTGCGTCCGTGGTCTAATCTCCAAACTTTAACGTTGGCATTTTCTCAGGAAATAGAAGGCATACATTGTTCAAACTTTGCACACATAGATTACTATGCAAGCTTTCAAACAATGATTTGAATAATTAAATACTTAAAACAACACTGTAAACATATAACATTTTAGATTAGTGGGTTAGAGAGTATACAACAGGCAACATGAGTTAAGAAACTCATCAACACTGAAAGCCTTGATAGCTCATTGGTAGAGTGTCTGTCTGTCATGCCAATGGTTCCGGGTCCGATTCTCGGCACAGGCACTTTTTTTTTTCTTTTTTTTAAAAGTTGTAATCAATCAATCAAACACTTTATTGTCTTTAAAACAAAGAAATTCTTTGTCTGGCGTGCACATAAAACACACATATAAAAATAGAGACACACACACATATAAAAATAGAGAATAAGACAATATGCATTAAATACATCATAAGAATTAAATTACAATGCAATATAACACACACACACACACGCGCGCGCGCGTGCGCGTACACACACACACACCTCCCCTTCCCCTACAACATATTTTTCAAAATCTCCACCCTCAACCATGCCTTTCTTTCCCCCCCTCACACACACACACACACGGCTAAACAAACAATTTGTAAAAAAGTAATAACAGGATAACAAACTAAATTTATAAAAGGGGGTGCATAAAAACAAGGTTTAGATTATAAACACCAATGCTGAATTAATACTTTCATTTGTACTTTCAAATTGTATTGGCAATCTTGTACTTTAGACACCCCCCTCAATCTTTGCTGTTGTCTCGCATGTTCCTGTTCAAGTGAGCCTCTTGTTTTCTTTTCTCCGATAAAGCCGAGTTTCTTCTAAGAGTTCACGAGCTTTGTGGTGTCTTACCGTCTGAGGCCCGCAGACAGTATCCAGCGTCCCCTCCCCCGGGGCCAACCTCCAGCAGCTGCATCACTCTGTCCAGCAGGCCGTGGATCACCTCGAACCCCGGGGACTTGTTGTAGTTCACCGCACACAGTCGACGCTCGTTCCTCGATCCCACATCTGAATAATGGGAAAAAAAAACAAAAAACGGGGCATCAAAGCAAAAAAATTCCAATTAACCCTTTCAATGCCAGCCATTTTTTAGCTAAAACTTTCCATTACACTTACCTGTGTAGAGAAAAGATTATGTCCGCAATATTCAGGCATCAGAATAGTCTGAAGTCCAATTCTCTGAAAACTGCTGTAAAAGGGCCATCAAGGCATAAGTCAATTCTTCATCGATCGCTCAGACAGGAACCCCAGTGGCCCGGACGAAGGCTGCCGTCCGCCGAAGATCCTCCAAAGAGCCGAAGATCTTTAAATAAATCAATGAAAAATAAAATGGGCGTGAAAAGAGAAGTAATGGTTTCAGGTCCAAAATGGGGAGTGTAGTGTATAATGTTTACAGTAAATATTTATTCTAGGGGTGCTGTTTTTTCACCGTATACCTGATGTTCATTTTGCGCTTCCAGTCTGGGCAATGTGGCATCCGGTTTTCGGAGTTCACCGTTTTAAAAATTCAGCTGGAATTCCAGAATGAGAAACTAGATCAAAACGTCCACTGCAAGTTTCGAAGGCAATGACATAATTTTCTTTTAATAGTTTTATTTCAGATTTTGGGATTTTCACGAATTCTTCCAAGTTTCAGGTTTTGGGACCTTGCAATTTGCACCTCTGTCATCCATAAACAAACAAGCAAAACAACAACAAACAAGAGGCAAAGCCTTCAAGGCTCATGTCTGATTTTGATTACTATAGCAGGCATGGGAATTCCCATGACAATTCCCATGCCTGCATAGAGAGAATACTGTTATGTAGACACTTGTGCATCAGAAAACTGGTTAATTTTTATTTTACTGTGTAAATTACATTATTAGGCCAGTTGCATTAAATTACCCCTACCCCTTTCTTTAAAATTTAATTATACTGTGTATGTTTATATATGCGCATGTAACATAGTGGAGCCCTATTTTTATGTTTGGCAAACAAGTAAAATTGAAAAGCATATTGACCAAGCTTTCAGAAAAAACATAGTGACCAATCCCCCCCCCCCGGGGTAAGGGGTGGTCTACGGACACCTGTAGTAGGCCTACAGTCTTTGCCTGTAGGTCTAAGCCTCTTACTCTTAGAAAATTAATAATTGAAGTTGCGTAATTCGTAAGGCCATACTCCTGATCTGTTACTGTTTTAAACTGATTGTTCATGCGATGAAAATTTGTTCCACATCATCTACATTTCTGTAAGATATTTTATATTAGTCCTAATATTTTATTTTCGTTTCGTTAATCCCCCCCCCCTCTGCCACAAAGCAAAGGTCAAGGTCACAGCCAGCAAGCTCATCCATGTTTATCTTCCCCTGTACAGTCTTTGCACATGGTGATCAATCGTCTAGGCCTAACAAAGGATTCGTACTTCGTGTCAACCTCGAAGGCAGTGAAATCGACGAACCCTGGATTTTCCGTATATTTTTTTTCAAGACTGAAATGAATGTGGACTAAATGTTAGGTACGTCGTCTTGATTATGAGGTAAACGTGATCTCTTATTCTCTAGGCCTAGGCCTTGTTGCCGGAAGTGCGATAGGCTAAGTATTGCATGCGCAGAGATGATGTGCGAATGAACACGAACAACCGTTGTCAAACTCAAACTCAAAGGCGCAAATAAAACGAAACAACCGGGCCGTCAACGCACACACTCGGTACATCCATTTGTTACAGAAAATATAAGTTAACGACGTTAAAATGTACCTATTTGTACACACCTGAAGTCTTGTGTTTCTTTTTAAAGAGCGTTTTTGTATATCTAATGGAGAGTCTTCTTTCCAGTATCTCCTACTCAGTACAACACAACAGTAATCTCTGCAACAAATGATTTTCTTTCTTTTGTTCCTTACCGATGTATCTGACTGCTTTGATCGTCATGACTACAGTCAAAATTGAAGGCTCACGTCAAAATCAAGTATCCTGCTAACTTTAACCCTCTAACATCTTATGTTTTTTTGAGAAAACGACAACGTTAAAGTTTCAGTGGAGAGTGAGAGTCTTCTTTAGTTGAAGAGTGTGACTGAGTCAAGGTTAAAGGTTGCACAACAGTAATCTCTGCAACAAATGATTATCTTTATTTTGTTCTTTATCAATGTATCTGACTGCTTTGATCGTCGTGACTTGAAGACTCACGTCAAAATCAAGTATCCTGCTAACTTTAACCCTCTAACGCCTTATATGTTTAGAGAAAATGACAACGTTAAGGTTTGAGTTAAGGTTAAAGGTCGGGGCCACGGACTGAACACACACACACACACACACACACACAACCGAACATGTACGATACTATAGACTCACTTTGTGAGCCAACAACAAAAAGCAATTTCCAGTGTCCACAAGAGAGACAAGATAATGTGATGCTTACCTTTGGAAGGGTCCTGGAAGACGACATCAGATATCTCGAACAGCTTGATGGGCAGAGGCACGTTCTTGTTGTGCTGGATGGTCTTCAACACCCCAGGCAGCAGGCTGGTGCGAGCCACCTAAAAACATACACCACCATATTCAAGGCTGGAAATGGAAAACCTACTGTACTTGTGACTATAAACATAAGGCGATACTTTTTTCCCCAGGACTGAGACCCCAGCATCTTATGACTAACATAACAATATAATAAAGTATAATATTGAAATCTGAATTTTGTGTTATTTTTTTTTTTTTGGGGGGGGGGTTCCCACAGCTGTTCCGTTGCACACAAAGTTGAGCTGTTTAGTTAACCCTTCCATCGCCACTGTCGCCTATGTTGGCACCACACTGATTTAACACCCAGGTCACTAAATGCATCGATAGAGGGTCTGGTATCCAGTGACCTTATGTTCTTAATTTTGGGAGGTAAGGATAGGCCCTATCTTATGCACATTGCAGGGGAATCCCCAATATTGCAGACAAAATCTTTTCTCTACCCGGGTAAGTTTAATGGTAAATTTTGGCTGAGGAATGGCTAGCGTTGAAAAGGTTAAATAACTGAATCTATAAATTTTAGATGAAAAACTACAACCAAGCATTTCTTTAAATAAAAATATTTTGTCTGTATGTTCTTCATAGTATTTTAAATATATTTCTTCCATAAGATTTATGCTAAAATAATATTTTTGTTCAACAGTACCATGCAACTTATTTAGTAGAAAATGTTCTAAAATAATACACATTATCGCAAACATAAATAAAAATCCTCATGAGTGAAAATCTGACACTCTTTACTGAGTATAACTAATTTTCTTACATACTATAGGCCTAACATTATTCTTCACTGTTATAAAGTGTGTAAAGTTGGCTGCAAAAAAGAATAGTTAACCCTTTCACCGCCAATGTCGCATTTTTGCACCACAATGGTTTAACACCAATGTCACTAAAAAGCATCAAATCAGGGCCTGTTATCTGAAGATCCTATTTTTGCAATGTTGGGAGGTAAGGATAGGCCTAATGTTGTACATGTCACAGAAAAATGTGCAATTTTGCTATTATTTTTTTCTCTGTGACTCAGGTAACTTTAATGATTTTTTTTTAACTGGCTGGCGGCAAAAGGGTTAAACTAAAAGTTCCTCTCGGAAACAGCTGTGGGGGGGGGGGGGGGGGGTCTTCCGGTTTGAGGGTTGTAGGCCTCATAATAAGAAGTTTGGGCAGTGTGCCTTATTAGTCTAAAAAACAATGTAGGTTCTTTAGATCACTTTAATTTGTGATCCAATGAGCACTTCGGTTAGATTTATTAACCTTCCACATAGGTGGCGCAATAGAAGTAATTCTGTCAGCAACGATCAAGCTCTCTCTCTCTGTCTCTCAGCCACACATAGCCAAAATAGATTATGTCCTCCATTTGATCAAGGTAAGGTATCATAAGTCAGAAGAGTTATCAACTTGGAGCCACCTGAAGAGCACATTGTCATAATAATGCTTGATCGTGAACAATAAGGAGCCCAAAAGAAAGAAATTACAGGGGCCTAAGCATCAAAAGTAGTATCCCTCTAAACTTCCAAAGTATGTATATTTCTGCAAAAATAGACCCCATCCCCCTTTCGTCTTTTATCCCCGGAAACATTTAGAGTAAAATTAATATTTAAGCCCAATGACTCCCAACCATTCGAAAATAAAATCGATCCCAGTTCCCGAGAGATGGGAATTAACTCGAACGTCACACCAAATCTTTTCATTAAAAAAATCACCCAGAATAAAGTCTAACTCACATGGTCTGAAAGATGCATATTGAATAGCAATGATGATATTATTCCAAAGCTAACACAATGTCACACAACAAACCATGAATTGGAATTAAAAAAATCCGTAATGGCTTTCCGAGCATCGCACCGAGTCAATACTGCGTCACGTCACGTGGAAAGAAGAAAAAAATTAGGGGTCACTTCGAAAAATCTGTTAAAAAAGGCTAGTGGGTGCTTTCCCTTGCTGTAAGAACCAAAAACGAACCACTGAGAGTCAGGAACAGGAAGAACTAACTTAGTATATTGCATTGTGGGTAGGGAGAAAGTGAAAGTGAATGTACTAGACCTGGCGTTCAGCGGGCGCAATCGGCGCATACGGGCTGCATGAGTTGACAAAATTCGGTCGAATTTGGCGTCTGTGTCCTAGAGAGGGTTAAGTACATAAAATGTTTGCTCCACTAGGTACATTATGTTCAGGTCTAAGGGAGGAAACTAAATTTATCAGAAAATTTAAGCATGGGAGAATATTAAGACGAACTGCTCTCAGACACCAATATTCACTAAAAACAAAAGTTACAATAAAATAATTGGCTTTAAGTAAAGATGAGTTGGTCTGACATCAACGGTCATCTTCTTCTTCTTCTCTTGAGGGCCCACGGTCAATGAGCTGACCATTCTGGCTCCTTTTGAAAAAAAAAAGACTGAAAACTGAACAAATATGTACATAAAATAACACAAAAATATGACAACCATTGTATGTGGGTGAAAGCCAACACACTTCTTCTTCTTCTGTGTTCCCAGGCCATATGGCCATAATGGGCAAAGTACGTATGTGTCCGTTTTTCAGTTTTCACTGGGCTCCCAGCTGCGTACAGCCGACACATTCCGATTTTGGAGGAGCTCAAAGCAGAAAATTGTTTGGAAGATATTTTTTTTTAAAGGCAGGAGAATGGGCTAATAAGTCAGAAAGATAGTAGATGACAGAAAGGAAAAGGCAGAGTCAAAGAGAGTGACAGATTAGAGGAAATTATGAGCACAGAACTTCCAGAAGGTGGCAGAACTATTTGTAAGAAAGACCCCCCACAGGTATTCCCACAGGGAGAGACTCGTGGAGGGGGTGGGGTTGTTCAGCTCCCCATATGAAGGCACGAGGCATCCACCCACTGCCCCAAATCCAACACACAAAAATCATTACCTGCAATTCCAGTGTCTTGGGGTTGGCGATGTGCTCAGTGTTGGTGGTCTAGATGTCTTTTGTGGGTGAAATCCAACTCACACAAATCATTACCTGGAATTCCAGTGTCTTGGGGGTTGGCAATGTGGACAGCGTTGGTGGTCTTGGTGTCTTTTGTGAGTGAAACCCAACTCACAACAATCATTACCTGGAATTCCAGTGTCTTGGGGTTGGCGATGTGCACAGCATTGGCGGTCTTGATGTCTTTTCTCAGCTTGTCGGACACGTCTTCTCGAGAGCACTACAACACACACACACAGTGAAGGTTTCACAACAATGCATCCTTGATGTCTTTTCTTGGCTTTAAGGCACAGTGAAGGTTTCACAACAATGCATCCACTTTGGCTTAAGGCTATGTCAGACTAATTGACAAACGCTAGAACACCAAGGCTACATCAAAATGTTGTTATGCTATGCATAGCTATGCGGGGATTGTCTTTAGCCATGGCAAGCTCCTAGCATAACATCATCACATCAGTCTCCCAAATTCCCTGTCGATGGAGCGTGTCTGCCCACGTGGCTGGGTAATAAAAAATGGTCACACACGTAATGTTCTCATCCATAGTTGATGTATTTGTACCGTTGTGTTCAAGTGCTTCGGCTGTTGCGATGATCCCTGGAGTCTTTAAGCCAGGGTACGTCAACAACAACAGCAATGCATCAGATTAAAAGGGCATATGCTTTAGTGTTTTTTAAAGTTAACAGCAAAAGAGAGGCAATTTTTCTTATGTACTGATGTCAAATTGTGAGGAGAATTCCTACTTAAATTAATCAATGAAAATTTATTTATTTATTAATTTAATAAAGCAGGAATTCACCATTGAAGTTAGTGTTGTAAGTTCATAGCCATGCATTTGTGTGCATGTTACAATAGATAGAGATGAGCCCAATAAGTGGATTTAACGAAGACTGAAAATGACAATAGTAAGTTTTCACTGTTCTTAAACATGTCTATATTCATTTCTAATTCGAACGACACAGAAATGTACCAGCACTCATAAAGGATTGTAGAACTGCCCACACAAATGCATACCTTCTCTCTCTATCCATACATGCATTCAAAAAATCAAAACCAGGCTATCAGTTAATACATATGCATGTGTGCACGCACACACACACACACACACCAGGCTATCAGTTAATACATGTATCATGTGTGCATGCACACACACACTCACACACCAGGCTATCAGTTAACACATGTATCATGTGTGCATGCACACACTCACACACCAGGCTATCAGTTAATACATGTATCATGTGTGCATGCACACACACACACACACACCAGGCTATCAGTTAACACATGTATCATGTGTGCATGCACACACACACACCAGGCTATCAGTTAATACATGTATCATGTGTGCATGCACACACACACTCACACACCAGGCTATCAGTTAACACATGTATCATGTGTGCATGCACACACACACACCAGGCTATCAGTTAACACATGTATCATGTGTGTGCATGCACACACACACACACACACACACACACACACACACACACACACACACACACACACACACACACACCAGGCTATCAGTTAACACATGTATCATGTGTGCATGCACACACACACACACACACACCAGGCTATCAGTTAACACATGTATCATGTGTGCATGCACACACACACACACATGGCTATCAGTTAACACATGTATCATGTGTGCATGCACACACACACACACACACACAGGCTATCAGTTAACACATGTATCATGTGTGCATGCACACACACACACACACACCAGGCTATCAGTTAACACATGTATCATGTGTGCATGCACACACACACACACACACACCAGGCTATCAGTTAACACATGTATCATGTGTGCATGCACACACACACACACACACACACACACACCAGGCTATCAGTTAACACATGTATCATGTGTGCATGCACACACACACACACACACCAGGCTATCAGTTAATACATGTATCATGTGTGCATGCACACACACACTCACACACCAGGCTATCAGTTAACACATGTATCATGTGTGCATGCATGCACACACACACACACAACTCACCAGAGCGAAGGTAAGGACTTCTGTGTACCCGCAGGCAGCCACTTCAGGTCGCAGAAGATCAGACAACTTGTTCAGAGAGAACTGAAACGGAAACAGACTGTTTCTTTAGAAAGCGCTTACGAACCCATTGTACAGCCGACAGGTCCAGAGATCACTAGGAATTTTGAGACTGAACAGATCCAGAGATCGCGCAAAGAATTTTGAGACTGAATAGATCCAGAGATCACTAGGAATTTTAAGACTGAACAGATCCAGAGATCGCGCAAAGAATTTTGAGACTGAACATATCCAGAGATCACTAGGAATTTTCAGACTGAACAGATCCAGAGATCGCTAGGAATTTTGAGACTGAACAGATCCAGAGATTGCGCTAGGAATTTTGAGACTGAACAGATCCAGAGATCGCGCAAAGAATTTTGAGACTGAACAGATCCAGAGATCGCGCTAGGAATTTTGAGACTGAACAGATCCAGAGATTGCACAAAGAATTTTGAGACTGAACAGATCCAGAGATCGCGCTAGGAATTTTGAGACTGAACAGATCCAGAGATTGCGCAAAGAATTTTGAGATCCAGAGATCGTGCTGGGAATTTTGTAAATCACAGCTGTTCCGTCCAACACAAAATCAAGCTATTTAGTTAAAAGACAATGTAGAAATCTTAGATAAAAACTGCACCAAGCTTTTGTTTGTAAAAAATATTTTGACTATGTTCTTCATTGTATATTTAATATGTTTTCCATCAGAGTTATGGTAAAAACTTATCTTAGTTGAGCAGTATCATGCAACATATTTAGTAGAAAATGTTCTTGAATAATACACTTAGTAAATAACATTGCCCATGAGTGAAAATCTAACAATATCCACTGAATACAACTAGTTTAGTCACATACTACAACATATTCTTGATTGTTATTTATGAAAAGTTACTTATGATAAACTAAAATTGGCTTAAAAATAATTCTGAAAAATAGATAAACTAAATGTTCCTCCCGAAACAGCCGTGAAATCAGTCCCATCATTATCAGTGGCAATTTCCCCAGTCCCAGGGAAACAAAAACCACAGAAACTCACAATATCAAAGCCTCTGGTAAAATCATGTACCAGTTCTACTTCTAGCAAAGGTTTATCAATCCCTGGGACTGATATCCATTTTTGTTTCAGTACTTTGGTTTTGCAAACAATATTTAACTAATCATATAGTAAAAAGCCAAGTGTCCGTCCGTGTGGCCGTGTGTGTGTGTGTGTATGTCTGAAACACGAAACGGGCCTTATAACTCCGCCGTTTTTCGACCGAATCGCTTCAAATTTGCTGTGAGCCCTGATGGCAACGGCAAACGAGGCGGCCGTGTCATTTGCGCGGTTCGGCAAATGCGCGAAACGCGCATCCGCCGGTCTCTCGGCGCCCGTATCTCCGGTGTTTCTGGACCGATTGCCTTCAAATTTGGCAGGAAGATCACCGGGGACGGTGCCTATCCGTGTACCAACCCGGAAGCGAATCGGTTCAGAAACGCGTGCGCTATATGACTCTGCCGTTTCTTAACCAAATCGCTTCAAATTTGCTGTACTCGGCGTTACCAGTACTTGGCGTTACCGTTACTAGGCGTTACTGGGACTCAGCGTTGCGCTAGTAATAATAATTACAGTAATCACTGCAAGTCTGAATACTAATGAATGGCATTTTGAACAACTAGTTTGCTGCTGCGTCTGTACAATTCACAGAGGTGATGATGGTGACACTAATGATATCATCAATACAATGCAAGTATGTCTGATATGGAATGTACTGCTTGAAAACAATCTACAGACCATGGAAACATGGGTGCTACTCTTTCAGTTTTACACTGATTTTAAATGTTATCATAAATTAGGTGTTTTTTAATTCATCCCCAAAAAATTGACCACAAGCGATTTGGGGCGTTTTGAACGCTAAGTTGTTCTATCTTAGAAGTTTACAAAGGCATTGTAATAATTTTATAAGGCTTATCAGACTCAAACTGTCTCTGTCTCTCATTTTAACTGTCTGTCTGTCTCATTATCTCTCTCTCTTAAGTTGCCCCCCTGAATTGTCCGACGGGGCTCTGCCCCTGTACCCTGCTGGAACCCATTTTAGTGTGGGGGGGGGTGTTCATTTTTGGGAGTTGCACCCATGTGGAAAGGAGAATGTAACTATTTACACTCCAAGCAAAAGTCAGTCTTGCTTCATAGCTTTTGGTTGCATCTTGATCCCTCTTTCAGCTTCTACAGACAGTTTTGCCCGATTCATTCTTACACTTTTCTTTTCAAAGTTAGAATTTTTTTCTAAAATCAACATCAACAAAACACATTAATGAATGAATAAGCATGTTTTCAACAACCTAATCAGAACTTCTTGAGAAAAGTTGTCCCAAAACAGACAAACGAACAGAAACTTTTTGTCAATGAGTACAGACGTTTACGGACAGAGAAAACTTACAAGACAAGAGTCTAGGTCATTAACAACCTTAACTTTTACAGAGATAAACTGAGTACCTGTTCAGCGATGGTGTTGCAGTCTGGGATGGTCATGGGAATGTTGTCATAACCGAAGGCAATGGCGGCATCTTCCATGATGTCACAGGCATGCATGATATGTAGGGCAGGTTAAGGAGCTAAAGATCGCTGAATTCTTAAAAGTTTTGACTCAAACTTTCGTCAATTAATTCAACAATATTACAAAGGAACCTCCCTTATAAGACCTTCAAAAATCATCCAAAATGAGGTCTTATAAGGGAGGTAATTTCAATACTTACAAAGAAGGGCAATGTCTCAGAGAAGTAGGTCTTATGTGGGAGTGAGTCTTATAATGGGAGGTCTTATAGGGGAGGTTCCACTGTACTTGATAGCTGGAAAACACTGGTACAGCACAAACCTCTACCAAGGGAGATTATTCAGGCCCATGAAGTCTGGGTAGCAGAGGTTAGTGTTGGGAAAAGTTCGCTAAGGCCAACTGACACTGAACATTCAGGGACCCAGAGCAGAGTCAAGGTCCTTCACATATACATACAACACACAAACTGTTACATGATTTCCCACTACTGTAGAAAATCCTAAAAACAGCTCTCCCTCACACTTTACTGCAGGCCCAAACCTACCGCAAATGACAATCAAAGATCAAAATCATTTGAGTAAAAAGCATACTACTACTGATACTACTGATACTATTCCTACTACTGCTGCTATTAGTATTACTGCTACTAGTACGATGACGACTACTACTACGTTTAATTATTTCTTCAATTCATATTAATGTACTAATGTGTTGATCCTTGTTTGTCTGCATGTGATTGAATATATATTGCTATATTTGATGTCTATATATTCTGTGTTTATGCCTATGGATGTACTGTATTAATGCTAGTATTTATTGTAGCTTTTATGTATTACTTTAGTGGTGCTTATTTATGTATCTTATTTTGATCATTTGTAAAGGGCAAAGAGCTCCAGTTTAACTGAGAGGTGTTGTGCTATATAACAAAATCATAATTATTTTTAGTATTATTGCTGCTGCTAAACAACTACTACTAATTTCCTCATATCCTAGGTTTCACACACAGCAAGGATATCGGCCCTGGTGGGTGGAATCTCCACCTGCAGTGACCTCCCTTGCTCTATCACCGTGGAGACCAGGCACATGCGCGTCAGTCGGGCGGCCATGTCCTCCGCTGTCATGGTAACGCCGATCTGCTTGTTGATCTTGTCCACTTGGATCTGTTTTGTTCTGTAGGACAGTTCCTGTCGGGGGGGACAAACTAGGGGGGGTCACGTTATTGTTATCTTCTTCGGCACGGGCAATGCACTACCAAAGGCAGACCCAAATATTTTTGTCCAAATATAGTCTTGGCACACACACACACACACACTTCACATGTATGCTCACACACACATCACACACACTCTCTCTCTCACACACACACACACGCACACACACACACACACACACTCTCTCTCTCTCTCACACACACACACACACACACACACATAAAAAACGAAACAAGGACTTACTGGGTATGTGACTTTTGTTCCATCTGGATTAGTCACCTCCGCACCTTCTACCCTGAAAACAAAAAAGGAAAAAATTATATAAATATATTCCTCCGAAGTCAGAGTGTGGCTGCCCATGTGGCGGATAATCAAAAACAGTCACACACATGTTCTCATCCCTAGCTGGTGCATTTGTACCATAGTGTTCCAAATGTTTCGGCTGTTGGGATGATCCCTGGAGTCTTTTAGTCCCTGGAGTCTGGAGTCTTTTAGCCAGTGTACGACAACAACAAACAACATATGAATATATAGTTTGCCTTGTATTGTAATGTGATTGTGCATGAGAAAATCCTTCATACGTTGGACAGCATTTTTTTTTATAGCAAAAGCAAGAAACAGACAACCAATGTAAAAATATTAAATTTATGGAAAGGGCACATTTATCTCTATGCATTTTACCAATATCGAAAACAACCCCCCACACCCAAAAAATTCATAATTTGAATGACTACTTTATTGTCATTTTGAAACCAAAGTAGTAGAAATAAAGAATCAAAATTTTTCAACCAGATGTCAAATTTCTATAAATGATTACGACCATATAAACGTTCACACACATGCATGTACACTGTATACCGATTTGCGGCTTGCTCTTATTAATGGTATTAACAGACAGATGCATTCTTTATTGTTAACAGATTTTCAGTCTCCAAGTCTCATACTGAAATCAAATTCCTTTCAACCTGAAATAGCAAGATACATTTATGAATGCTTTGCTGTCCGCAGTAAATAATTAGCAAGAATATACAAATGTTGTATTATTATTTTTATCTGCTGCATTTACTTCGTCACGAACTTTACCTTGTGCTTTTTGTTTATTTTCTTTCTTCCGTGGTATGTACTTACTACTTCTGTGTCAATAATTCCTTTGATGGTTTTACGACAAATAAAAGAGATTGAGTTTGAGTTTGAGTTTTTGCATGCAAACACAGGCAAATATTGAAATACACATGTCTACACACACACACATGCGCGTGCCCATGCGCACTCAGACACACACACACACACACTCTTACACCATCACACACACAAACTCACATGAAGGGAGTCTTGCAGTATTCACTGAACATGGTGACCACCATATCCAGAACAATGCGAGCCTTGTGCAGATCTGTGGCAGTGCACTCAATGAAGATGTTGCGGGTGTTCAGGGTGATCTTGCTGTGCTCGCCTGACAAACAGAAAGAATCAAAGAATAAGATTACAGTCTGTGTGGATGTACTCCCTTCTTCTTCTGTGTTCCCAGGCCATTAATGGTATTAGTATTAGGTACTTTATAGTCACAGAGGCGTCTCCGTGAAATTCGGGTTGCTCCCACCTGGACAGCTGGTCGCAGCTACAGGCCCACCAGCCAGTTTGTTTTAGTTTTTTTGCATGCGATTTTCGTGTGACTGATGAGAAAGAAAGGGGGGGGGGGGGTACATTTTGACCAAATGACAACTTTTTTGTTGCTACTGGGATTAACGTGTGCTAAGTGCATGGACACACGGGACCTCGGTTTATCGTCTCATCCGAAAGACTCCACGTTCAGATCGTAAGGCCTAGTGCAAAGTGAGAGGAAAAATCCCCTGTACCCAGGTTCGAACTCGGGTTTACTTGACACAAGGCGAACCTCTGTGCCACTCTACACATGGGTGGGGTATGTATGATGAGTCCGTTTTCAGTTTTCGAAGATCTCCCCGCTGCATTCAGCCGACACAGTCCGATATTGAATGAGCTCAAAGGAGAAAATTATTTGGAAGATTTTTTTTTTTTTGGGGGGGGGGAAAAAAGACATGAGAATGGGGCAATTAGTCATGGCTGAGAGCAACGGGGAAAAGGCAGAGTCAAAGAGAGTGACAGACTAGAGGAAGTTACAAGTACAGAACTTCCAGAAGGCGGGGGAACTATTTGTACAAGACTCCCCGGTGTCCTCACGGGGAGAATGTACTCCCTAAATTATATTATTATATGATAAATGTGTTCATGCACATAAGAAGGGAGAGAGATGGGTGGAGACAACAAAAAAAGTTTACAGTTTGCTTTCTTCAGTAGTTATTTGTTGTTTTTTGTTTGCTTGCTTGCTTGTTTTTTTATGTCTTGTTCTTTGTTCCTTTCCCTTAACTCTGTGAGGAGTCATCGGGGCGCCACAGTGAAGTCTTCACCAACTTCCTCCAGCTCTGTCGGTCGTGAGCCAGAGTCTGGGATTCTGTTAATGATTTTGCTGTCCATTCTGTGATGTTGTCAGACCATCTTTTTATGTCTATTTCTCACGAAACAAATTTCTAGTGTTTGCTCAAATCTCTCCGGTAATCTCATTGATCTGAACTTTGTAGATAAGACTTCGGGGCATTTCCTCCTTGTGAATAGAAATAGCAAATATCAATCAATTGTGCAATGTAAATTTAAGGAGCATGGTATAAGCTTCGAGCTTGTTGTTGCTCTAATTGTCTTTTTGTTTGACTATGTTGTGAAATGAATAAAGATTTGTTTAAAACCAAATAGCAAATATGAAAACCAGAAGGTTAACTATTCCTCCAGAGAAGGATAAAGGCTAGCAGCGTACCGTTGATGATGGGAGGCATGGAGAGGACGACGCCGTTGGAATCGTAGATGACGGGGTAGACAGGCTTGTCTCTGATGATGGGAAGGTACTGCTTCAGGTGGCTCTCTCCCTGCAGAAACCAACACAAACACACAAATAGTGGAAGCCAGAAAAATGGAGAAAAAAAAGAACTACCACAACAAAATTTGATCACACAATTTTCTGGCCCCCATTCGCCGTATTTTTGGGGACTATAATGCAATACTTTTTTTCCAGACTGAGACCCCTGCGCCTTATAATATGACTACTAAAATAGTAAGAAAATATAATAACAGAATCTGAATTTTGTGTACAATTTGGGGGGTGCGCCTTATAGTCTGAAAATATGGTGAACCTTCTTATGGCAAAACGTTTTTTAATCTAAAATAAAATGTTGGTCCTTTTAATTTTGACTTACAATATTTTGCACTGTGCATGTATTGCTGCAAATGGGATGTAACTGATTACCTTTGTACTCATTATGATTAATTCAACCACAAGAATCATGATTAATTCAACCACAAGAATCATGATGTTGGTAGTGGTAGTATTATTAATAATATACAGTACAGATCCATGAGTTTCACAACACTAATCACATGTCAATCAATGGCTTGATAGAAACAACAGTAACAGTAGTGTTAAATAAATGGAAAAAATAAATAAATTTTAAATCCAAACTCACAGAGTATAGGTCCATCAGTTCCACAGCAGTGAACTCCTTGCTTTGACCCAGAGGTTTGAAGCAGATGTCTGAGGGCGGTTTGGCATCATACACAAAGGGTCCCTTGATGGTGTCAAGGTTGTGAGTTCCTATGGCCACCAATGAACGCTTTCTAAAGGCAGAAAACAACAAAACTATCGTTCAAGGTTCACAAAGATTTCTGAAAGGAAATGTAGGGCCTTTCTTACCATTTCACAACCAACCAATTTAAAGAAAATAAGTTCCAGTCAAACTTGGCAAAGATTATATTATCTATCGAAATTATGAGCAACAGATCATTGACCAAGCAGCACTGATTTATTAATTTTCAGTGACACTTTCACTCAATAAAGATTAAATATAATGGTGACTGTGAATGGGCTGTTAACCTTTTCATCGACAATGTCGCATTTATGCACCACAATGGTTTAACACCCATGTTACTAAAAGGCATCAAGTCAGGGACTGTTATCTGAATATCCTATTTTCTTAAATTTGGGAGGTAAGGATAGGCCTAATTTTGTACATGTCACAGATGAATTCCCAATATTTCAGACAATATTTTCTCTACCCAGTTAAGTTTCATAATATCATTTTTGCTGAAAAAAAGCTGGCGGCAAAAGGGCTAAGAAAAAGCTCCTTAAAATCAGTTAAAAACTGCTTTGAGTTAAAATTGAACCAACCCCCCCCCCCAAAAAAAAATAACTGCCTTATACAATAGAGGAAAAAATATTTGCTAAACATAAAACAACTGTGACTTACCGACACAAGTTTTGATGAAGCTTGTCCTGCAAATCGATGAAACTGTTGTAGTTCTCCTGTAAGCATACAAAGTGAAACATGCAAGACAAGATGTCTGATGCAAGTACACTACCAAATATAAATACACACAAACACAAACAGACATGAATACAAACACACTTGTGTGTCAATCTCAATGGGCAAATGTACAGACACAGTTTCATGCACACGCATGCTCAAACAGTCTCACCACACACACACACACACACATCAGCACATATATGGGTGGAACAACTTGAATGAGTTAAGCAGTAGAGTATCATGACTGAGTACTTTCACTTAACCCTTTCGCCGCAAGCCATTTTTTTAGCCAAAATTATCCAATAAACTTATATTGGGTACAGAAAATATTTTGTTTGAAATATTGGGGATTCCTTTACTGCATGCTTAAAAAAAGGCCTATCCTTGACTCCCCAAATCAAGAACACAAATATTATTGGATAACAGACCCTGAATTCAAGGTTTTTACTGACATGGGTGTTCAATCATTGTGGTGCAAAAATGTGACGTTGGCGGCGAAATGGTTAAAAAATCCCTGAAATCTGAGGAGAGTTCTCAGTATCTTTAAACGTTTGCAATGACTAGTAAATATAAGCTGTAATAAAAAGATCACGACAAGAAAATATTTTGTATAAAGTATGTATGCGTGTGTGCATGCATGTATGTGTGTGTATGTATGTGCATGTGCATATATATGCAAATGTCAGACAAGCATCATTGCATAGATATGACAATAAACACAGGGGTCGCGCTAGTGTTTTTGAAAACGCGTTTTGCTTACGCGACGTCGGCAAAAAAATGCGAAAGGGAAGCAAAAAACCGCGTCAAAGAACAAAAAGATAAATCTAAGCTAAAAACAATGAAAACAAGACTAGCAACAAAAACATGCATTTTTATTCGCTAGCCAGTCATTTTGGCCAATCACGGCGATCCCCAAAGTCGACACGAGCCCTGTTATCACCCCAATGCGCTAACAGTGATTTTCCCGCCACACTGCACTGCGCCTACGTCACAGCAGTACTGAAAGCAGTGGTACTTTTCTATAGTCCGTTCCAATGTTTGGTGTAGCAGAACCACTATACGTGTAGGACTTCTAATGTCTGATTCACCATCTAGACTCAGATGCGATTTTGAGCGGACGTCATTTTGCGTACGGATTACGCGTAAACGCCGTAAAAATGCGTCAGCGATTTTTAGAACGCGTCAAATACACAAGAAACATGCGTTAGCAAGACCCCTGTAAACAGTGCGCTTGCTTCAAGTAAAAGGCTGGCCTACCTGTGTCATGGTGATGTTTCGCAATACTGCGGCCACTGCAAAAGGTCTAACTTGAGACGTCTGAAACACGTTTTACACAAATTTGTCGATAACAAATTCATTCTAACAAAAATTACACAAATTCAACAGGAGAGATCAACAAAAATCACAGCTAAACACATGGGTAAAACAATAATTGCAATGAGTAAGACAGAAAGGTCAACAGCAATCCCCTGAACTGTATAATCATAGTAAACAGGAAAAAAGGAAAGAAAGACAACTTACAGCAGGTTTAATGATTAGCCGTTGGATGCTCTCCCCTTGAGGAGGTTTGACCACTTTGTAGAATGGTGCCTTCATTCTGCCAAAACAAAATAAACTTTTATCATAAATCAAACCAACCAAACAACATCAGCAACTTATAAATAAAAAAGGGTAAATTATAATATTTATATTATAATCAACAATCAATCAAAATATCAAAAGCTAAATAATAATAATAATAATCATAATAATAATTGTACATTTATATAGCACTTTACCTCAGATGATATACTATAAACACACACACACACACACACTTATGAGGAGACAGCATCATGATGATTGCAACAATGATCTACACAAATTTCATATCACACTTACTTTTCCTTGAAGATAAGCAATCCCCTCACTAAGCCTTCAATGCAGAGCAAGTCATATCTGAAAAACACCATAGAAGTTTTTAATGGGGCTTTATACTACTTCTTGCCGACATGAAAGGGCGATGATTTCAGGCCCGAACTGCTCATGCCACCTATCGATGAGTCAGGTGCAGATAATTTTCTGTGGCTATATACCACTACTTCATGACAGGCAAGGACGATAATCTTAAGTAGGTGGCGTTCGCATCTGAGAGCACGAGACAGGGGCAGAGAAATTTCCGTATAAAGCCTTATTGTCATGTACAGGCAGCGCATGTCACATGTATCCAAAGAGTAATGCTAAGTCTTAACTACAACAACAGAACCCTGTATGCCCTTTTTTGGGGGGGGAAGTTGGAAAACTTCTTTGATATTTGCTGCTGCCTTATGAAATGTTGAGAAATCATCTACTGGCACCTTTTAAAATTTATATTTAAAATACAAGGGAGGCATAAAACCCATGCAAAACTTATTCAATTGTTGATTCCTTCAAAGCTGAAAATATAGATTAAACTTTTTCTTATTACTATAGATATCATGGGCATTGCTTATTACTAATAATGTAGAGTGGCACAATGGTAGAGCGTTCGCCTCGTGTCAAGTAAACCCGAGTTCGAACCTGGGTACAGGGGATTTATCCTCTCACTTTGCACTAGGCCTTATGGTCTGAATGTGGAGTCTTTCGGATGAGACGATAAACTGAGGTCCCATGTGCCCATGCACTTAGCATATGCTAAACCCAGTGGCAACGAAAAAGTTGTCATTTGGTCAAAATTTACCACAACCCCTTTACTTCCACATCAGTCACACAAAACTCGCATGCAATTTTTTTTTTTTAAATTGGGTGGCGCGCCTCTTGCTGTGACACGCTCTCCAGGTGGGAGCAACCCTGTGACTATAAAATACCTAATAGTAATACCTATCGATATCATGGGCAAAATAGATTACTTTCCCAGAGCTCTTCTAGCAGAATCTTACTTTGTAAATATTAAATATTTGAAAGAGACTGAGATAGATCACAGAGAGCAGGCAAAGATTAAACACCCAAACTGTACATTTACCTGAACATTTCAGTTTGACAACTTTTTGTTTCCAAGCCTAGCTGGATGGTTCACTATTTCAAATAATAACAAATGTTATCAATCTTCTAGTTTTGCACATACCTGTTAGCTGGAATGTCAATCTTATATTCCACAGCCTCTGAAGCCCCCACTGCTTTCTTGGCCCCTTGTTCTTTCTCTATCTCCTCTTTCTCTGAAGTCTGTTAAAAAGCAGCCACACGAGTGATTTAGTTTACGCAGGCAGCCATGTGCGCGCACACACACACACAGAGTGACACGCACACACATAGCAACCCATATTCACAATTTTGTGAATATTTCTAACATTTTAAATTTAAACTTTAAAATGTTACAGAAAAACTCAACAATTCACTTTAGATCCCTTCACTGCCAAAGGAAAACTGAGAAATTATCGATTTTCTTATTATAAAATTTAAAAGAAAGCTGTTAGACTCAATCTGAGAAAATGGTCTAGATATTATATATATTATATATCTTTCCTGACTTGTCTAAGCCAAAAGCCATTATTCCAGGGCTATGGCATCAAAAGTTATGACATCATCAATGACATCACACAACCACTAGTAAGTATACTGCCACTGGTCTCCAAGGGCCGGAAGAACGATCTTCTCTCTTGTCTTGGAGGCATGCTTATTGAGAGCTCTGGTTGCCGCCCTTAAATACACATTCGTGTCTAACTTTTGCTCAGCAGTGTTCACTACAGTCATGCCTTGCACGTGCAATAGGCAAGAAACCTGCATCAGCCCTGATTCTTCAGCGAAAAGAGACCAAACTTTCGTGAAATTCTCATGAATTTGCCACATTTTAAGCGTACCTGAAAACGCTGTTGCTGTACTGCAATGTCTGCAAAACTGGTTCAGGCACGTGCAACAGGAAGGAAAGTTATTGAGTAGCCTAAGTTTTGCCATTTTCTTCATTGTTGTGTTAGTGTACAATAAATAGATATCAAGCTACTGAAAACAGAAGCCGGCCCTTAACTTTTGGAGACCAGTATAGTAGAGACACAGGGCAGGCAGTGAAATGGTTACATTGAGGATTGACCACTTTGTAAAATGGTGCCTTCTGTTCATTCATAATAAATGACGATGATGGTGATTTTAACATTATAATAAACCAATGGTGATTGATAATGACAATAATGAATACATGAATAACCATAACAAAAGGTTAGATTACTTCTTTTTAATGATGAATGCCAAATCAGCAAATATGACGACTGACAAAACAATACTGAGGGAGAAGATTGTGCTGATGAAACGGGTGTGCCTAATATAGTAATATACGAAAACGAGCGAAAACGGGCGAAAACAGAAGCAAAAGTGCATTTTTTATCGTAAACAAGAACAAAAAATGTTAAATTTGTCTAAACCCTACCAAATGTTGCATAGATTTTATCTTTAATCGACTGTTGATCCATATTTAGATGTAATTTCCGATCTGCATTTTTTTTTATAAACCAGCTTCCGCTAGCCATTACTTCCGCCGACTGAACTTTTTTCCACATCTCACAATTGTACCATACTATTAAATCTTAATGAAACTTGGCAGAAAGGTTCCTTAGATGCTGCCCATGGTGTTAAAATTGACCTAATGACCCAAGATCAGCGTAATCCCTTTGAATCAGATTCAGTCTCTTATGTTTTCGCCCATTTTCGCCCGTTTTCGTATATTAGGTAGACCGGATGAAACTATTGATAATGACAATGACAATAAATGAATATCATGACAATAATCTGGTTTTTACAGCTTACCACTTCATCAAGCTCCAAGCCAAACTCAAAGCACAGCTCATCAAACTCCTCATCAGCTGAAATAACAGGAGAAAAAACCCCATCAAGATTCACTCATCCAGAGCTGCGCGCGTGTGTGTGTGTGTGCGTGCGTGCATGCATGTGTAGTTATATACTAATATATCCACATTTGTGACCCAGCACCACGAAAGAGACATCAAGTTGCTGGGCTAGTCTCTCACAACAGGCTTGCAATGTCAAAACTCTTTTTTCAAATCAATTGAGTTATGGGTATTTTTGTGCGCTCTAACATCTTATCTTTCATATCCATAAATGATAATCTTTAATATGGTCTCTAAATATATTTATTCAAAAAAGTTATTTAAAATTAGTAGGCTGAATCAATGCTATTTCTTAGGATAGGCTAGACTTTAGACTGTGATTTCTCAAAATGGCTGACACTCACCCTACCAACTTTAAATGCTCATAACTCTGCAACAAATGGTTTTTATATCATTAGAAAGACAATTGTCTGAAGTTTCCAACTGTGCCATTTTCTCAGAATGGTCATTTTGACACTTAATGTCCCTCAGTGTTTCCAATAACACACATTTGTGCATCCCTGAAGCACTAAAATCCCGAAAGGACTCTCTTAATTTCAGGCTTACTACTAATACTAGTAAAATGGTAGGATCGAGATGTGTTCCTTCTTACTTTCTCTGGTTACACTAACCCTACCAATACACAAAAACCTAACCACAGTGATCATACATCAATTTGATTGGCTAGCTGAAAACTACTATTTTCGTCACTTGCAAATGTTAAGCTTAGCTTGCCCCCCCCCCCCCCCCCTGTCAGGTAAGGGATAGGGTTAGGACAAGGTTAGGGTTGGGCTAATAGTAATACTGTAATGAGATTAGTTTAATAATAATAATAATGAGCATTTATATGCGCTTAATCTTAAACAAGCCCTAAGCGCTTACAATAATAAACAGATAAATGAATACCCCCCCCCCCCCCCCCCCCCCACAAAACAAAACAAAACAACAACAACAACAACAACAACCAAAACACACACACCACACCACACCACACCACACCACACCACACCACACAACACACCCCCGCACAAACCACACACTGCACACAAACACATGCGCAGAGAAGGGACAAAAATTACTTTCCAAAAGAACAGAGCAGGTTACGAGTACGATTTGAAGAGAGTGGTTTTGAGGGAAGACTTAAATGAAGAAAGGGAGTTGGCAGAACGGAGAGGAAGAGGGAGTTTGTTCCAAGTAGAGGAGGCCTGAAAAGAGAAGGAACGTTCACCGAGAGTCCTGGTGCGGTAACGAGGGATCTGGAGTAGAGAAGTGTCAGAAGAGGAGCGTAACTGTCTAAGAGGTGTGTAAAGGTTCAGGAGATCAGTGAGATAAGAAGGAGCAAGACCATTCAGGGACTTGTAACAGAGCAAAGAGTCGATACGCTTTTCAACAGGAAGCCAGTGAACAGATTCAAGCATAGGGGTAGAATGAGAGAATTTGGAGCACCTCAGTACAACTGAAGGCGAGCAGCATTGTTTTGAATTTTTTTAAGTTTAGCGAGAACAGTTTGTGGGCAGCCAGCAAGAAGGGAATTACAGTAATCTAGTCTGGAGAGTACGAAGGCAGAGATGAGAGTTTTGGTAGCTTCCTCAGAAAGAAGATGTCTTACAGATCCAATGCGCCGAAGTTCTAAGTAACAAGCACGACAGACAGAGGAAATCTGGTTTTGGAAGGAGAGAGTCTGATCAAGTATGACGCCAAGATTGCGTACAGTGGTAGAAGTGTGGATAAGAGAGTTTTCTAACTGGATGGAAGTGGGGACAGAGTTTGCTGACAAGAGTTTCTTGGGTACAATGAAAATCATTTCTGTTTTACCATTGTTCAGTTGGAGCTTGTTGTTAGTCATCCATGATTTAATGTCAGCAATGCATGATTGTGTACGTTGAATAATGGATGGAAGCAGAGGATCTGCAGACGAGTAAATCTGGTTGTCGTCAGAGAAGCAGTGATGGGAAATGCCATGATGAGAAACAATGTCGGAAATGGGTTGTGTATAAAGGACAAAGAGAATAGGTCCCAAGACAGAGCCCTGAGGAACACCATGCTCCAAAGCAGCTGAACGAGAAGAGAGGCCATTAACAGAGACAACTTGAGTGCGATCAGAGAGATAGGAATGAAACCACGAGAGTGCTGTGTCGGAGACGCCAAAGGTATGTTGAAGTCGAGATAGAAGTGTTTGGTGATCGATAGTGTCAAAGGCAGAGGACAGGTCTAGTAGGGAGAGAAGAGAGATCTGACCATCATCGAGAGCACAGAGAAGATCATTGACTATTTTCAGAAGAGCTGTTTCGGTACTGTGACCAGAGCGATAGGCAGACTGCAAAGGATAGAGCAGATTATTGCGGTCAAGGTCATCCTGGAGTTGGAGAAGAGCGATCTTTTCAATGATTTTAGACAAGAAGGAAAGGTTGGAAACAGGACGGTAGTGTTTCAGGTTTTCAGGGTCTAGAGAAGATTTCTTGAGCAGAGGTCGAACGATAGCAGTTTTTAGTGCAGAGGGAAAGCGGCCTGAAGTGAGGGATTCATTTACAATAGCGGTGATGCAAGGCAACAGATCATCCATGACTGCAGATAGCAAAGAGGAGGGAAGGGGATCAAGCACACATGTCTTAATAGCAGTTTTCTGGATAACATCTTTAACCAGAGAGTCAGTCACAGGCTCGAAACCTGTAAAACTAAAAGGATTGCCAGTAAAAGAGGCATAATGAACATCAGGTACTGGTACAGACTGAGAGTCCAGGCTCAGGCAGGTTTACATGAAACACCTTTTCAACTGACTGAAATGACCGCTTGCCGTCATCCTATCAATGATGTATCATTTGTATGGTCACTGCGCACAGCATCATTTTCAGTTATGAGAAAATTTAGTAATTCTGCTTTAATATGATCACTCTTTTTAAATTGTTACATACTGACTGACAAATTTTAAGTATGGCGTGTATGCGTGTGCATGCGTGTATCTGTTGTGTGTATGTGTATGTGTGTGTGTGTGAGAGAGAGTGTGTGTGTGTGCGTGTGTATGTTGTGTGTGCGTGTGTGTGTTTTACTGTGCTGTGTGTGTGTGTGTGTGTGTGTGTGTGTGTGTGTGTGTGTGTGTGTGTGGTTTGTGGTGTGCAAGTCTCACTTCTTCTCTTTGGGGCCCACGATCATTAAATTGATCATTCTGGCACCCACTCTGATGTGTCTGATATTGCCATAGTGTAGTCTAAGTGTAATGAATCAATGATTCACTCATGATCTACTAATGCTACTTTCATACATGTTCTAGTCAGATCTCTGATCTACATTACTACAAAAGTACAATCATATTTTCTACTATTCTAGTCATCAGGGTGATCTGTGGAAATAAAATCCACTCAAATCAATCAAATTGCAAAACAAAACCATTATAACAAACAAACAAAAGAAAGGGCACATCAAGAGGCCGCGAGGCCTGGTTGCCCTAAAAGCCTGACCTGACCTGACCTGAGCCTCAGAGTCTGAGTGACAAATTCTGAAATTCAAATTGAGATCATTCAGATTCAATATTAAAACTCACTGTAAGTTCTTCCGATGCGCCGGAAAAGTTCATCTCTTTTCACTGCAACGGTCGGCATGTTGACTACAATAAAAACACCAGTAGTTTTTGTTTCAACGTGTTATAAATGTTTTTTAAATGTGCGGTCCAAATGTCTGCTAAAACAAGCGTGTTTGCAGCTGACGAAACACCGGAAAACCGTAAGTTTTATTTTCTATGGTCTTCTCTTTTGAAGAGTGTTATTCAAAGAGTACCTTCCCTTACAACTGTGAAAACGAAAGTGGGTAGGCGGGTACAAGGCGTGTTTAGAAGGGTAGCGGGAAGGAGGCGAGGTGTGTGGTGAGGGGGTGGGAGGGGAGAGAAAAAAGAGAAGAAAAAAATTGAATCAGTATCATAAGCGCGCACAGCCCCCCCCCCTCTCTCCCTTCCCTCCCCCTCTCCTCCCCTCCCCTCCATCCCTCCTCCCACCACTTCTCCTTCTCTCTCTTTTTTTGTTTTCTTCTTCCTCGTGTGGGGCCAGGTGTCCTCGGACTAGCTGGGGGTGCATGGCCCTACATGCTCTCTTATCTATCTAGGCTCTTTTCTTTTTTTTCCCTGCACAGCGATATTTCTTTGAACCCCAATATGTCAGTTATTGTCGGTTACGGAAGGTGGACATCATTGGCAGAAGAAGAAAAGCAAGAGATAACAACTTAAACTGATAACTTAGCTAGCTTTGATACTATGATAGTACACAAGATCACATCAGAACCACCAAAGAAAACTAATCCATTTTATAACTTGGAATTATCATTTAGTGATTATGCACATAATACATTCTAATAATAAACCTAATCAATCATATAAACCCAATTATATGCGATTTTGCCATTTTCAAACTGGATATGGAAAAAAATTGGTAGTATTGTCGCCAGTGGCATGCTATTTTACCGTAACTTTTTTTCTTTGCATTGTATTTTTAACTAGGCAGTGGCTATAGCGGCCACCAGTGGCAAGATAGAACGCAGGCTATTTTACCGCAACCTTGGTGAAAAACAAACATAAAAATAGAGCGTTATGGAGCCAGTATCACACCTCTCTCTCGATCCCTCCCTCCCTCCTTCTTATTCTTCCTATTACTGGACTGGGCCTCACGAGTCCAACTTGGTACGCGACTGACAGGCGGCGTGTGCTCTCAATGCCTAATTTTAAAACTTGAATAATAATGTGGGATCCATCCCTAAAACCTGAGGTTAAAACTATATACACTGGTCCACTGGGACTGAGATCAGCAGACGGAGGCCTGGTGACTGATGTAAACTGATGCCACCTAGGACGGCCCTGAACGTATCGGCCCTGAATGCCCCGCCTGTCTCTGTCTCACTGTGGTCTGTTTCTGCCCATTTTTTGTACCTCACTGTCATTGTCTATCTCTCTTCCAGTTTCTTTTTTCCAGGGCTGGGTGGAAAAAAGCGTCTATTGCTTATCTCATGTTTCCCTGGTTAAATAAAATATTTCGTTTTCTTTTGCCTGTCTCTCTCTTTCGCTCACCTGTCTGTTATTTTTCCCTTTTTATTTATCACCTTCCAATGATATGGGCCAATCATTTAACCATTTGTTCGTTCGTTGTTCTCTCCTGTCTCTGTATGCATGCATGTTTTTTTCCAGGGCTGGGTGAAAAAAAGCGTCTATTGCTTATCTCATGTTTCCCTGGTTAAATAAAATATCATTTCGTTTTCTTTTGCCTGTCTCTCTCTTTCGCTCACCTGTCGGTAGTTTTTCCCCCTTTTATTTATCACCTTCCAATGACCTAATTATAATCATTTAACCATTTGTTCGTTCGTTGTGCTCTCCTGTCTCTGTATGCATGCATACATGCACATATATATATATATAGCAAGCATGTATTCAAGAATGCGTGTATGTATGTATGAATATATGTGTGTGTGTATGTATGTATGTATGTGCACGACTCTCTCTCTCATCTTTTTCTGCATGTTAGTCTCAATGTCTTTTCGTCTGTCTGTATTGACTGTCTGTCACTCACTCTCTCTTTATATCAGAGATTGATGAGAGAGAGAGAGAGAGAGAGAGAGAGAGAGAGAGAGAGAGAGAGAGAGAGAGAGAGAGAGAGAGAGAGAGAGAGAGAGAGAGAGAGAGAGAGAGAGAGAGAGAGACAGTCAATACAGACAGACGAAAAGACATTGCCCTTGCCCATTATGGCCATATAGCCTGGGAACGCAGAAGAAGAAGAAGTCTCATCCAAAGGTCCTTTGGACCAACTGACATTAGGTAACCCTTTACACTCGAGTGGAGTGAGGAAATAGAAGTAAAGTGTCTTTCCTAAGGATTAGAAAAACAACTACAAAACAAAAAACAAACAAACAAAATGACCAAACCCCACAAGCATGTTGGATTAAGAGAGTGATTCTAAGCACACGGCCATGGTACCTCTAATGTGGTTATAGACTGTAGAAATCTTGTTTACAGGAATAGATAATTATGAAACATCCATTTTTACTCTAGTTCCATCATCTCTTTCTTTTTTTTAAAACCAAGAATTCAGTCTAAGATATAGACTACATGTATTATAAACTGATTTCACATTGACTTCAAGTTTATTTCCAGTTGTTTTGTAAGAGACGGTTAACACAATAACATCATTTACAATGTTTTCCAACCTGTGAAAACAATCTCACACTCTCTCCAGACCTGTTTACCCCCTACACAAGTCTTGAGTAGTCTGGATAGATGAAATGAGTACTTTGCCTCAAAATGTGTAGTTTTATTCATTAAACCATCAAACAATGTTCACTGAAAATGAGTAACTGTAGCATTATTTTCAATTTTGAAGACTAGTAGAGGTCCAAATTGAGTAGAATACTACTCGAAAAGAGTAGAGTAAACAGGTCTGTCACTCACACACACACACACGTACGCACACACACACATTCATGCAATGCACAAACATAAAAAGCAATCTCTCCGGGTTTTTAAAACTTTAATTCAACATTAACATTAGACAGCAATGCAAGAAGTCAAACTTATCCAAAATTCAGAACAAGCAAGAACTCTAAAAGTGATAACGAACCCAATACATAACAAATGTTGGCAATCTGTACAATGTTCATTATCTTACAAACAGGGGGCTGGGGGAGGGGGTTCTTATTCACATGTAACATGTCAATGGTCAAGATTGTGGCTGTGCTTTGCTGCTTGTTAAATGCAATTTTAAAAAATGCAGGGAAGATCACCTTTTAGAAGCAATGTTAAATATGCCTTCCTCGCTTGGTGCCACACCACCACATAAAATTTGAAGTGAATCTGTCAAGCGGTTCGAGGAGATATCCTTGGGACAGACAGAAAGAAAAAAAAGAAGTTACAGACGCGGGTCACCACAAAGTCTGTCTCCTGACAGTGACGGACAATTATTTTACAAACAGGGGGGGGGGGAGGAGTAATCTTATTCACACGTGTCATGGTCTAAATTGTTGCTATGCCTTGCTGCTTGTTAAACACAATATCAGGCTAATGTTAAGATCAGCTCCCTCCGCTGTTCCAGGGTGAAGTTGGCCAATCAGCTCCCTCCGATTTACCTTTTCCGCTAAGCTGATTGGCCAACTTCACCCTGGAACAGTGGAGGGAGCTGATCTTAACATTTGCCCAATATTAAAAAATGCAGGGAACATCACCTTTTCGAAGTTATTATCAGTCAATAACTGGGTCTGCAACAAAAGTTGCACTGTACATATAGCTGGGGAAATTAACACACACGCACCTACGTAGGCACACACACACACACACACACACATGCATGGGTGCAACTACACACAAAAAACCACTGAAAGGCCGGGGTCCATGGGTAATGTCCCCCTGCAGCTGAAGCAAAAATTGATTGATGAAGGTATTTCAGTTTGCTTTTTCCACAATTTATGCAAATGCTTATATGAAAGAGTTTGAAAAAGACAGTAGACACACAAAGATCTTGTTTGACAAATTTTAAAAAAAGGAAGTTCCTTTTCTGGTAAAATGAAAAAACAGGAAATCCTTGTTTGTATACCAGGAAAAGTTGCACCCACACACAAGCACAATTTCAAGAGTTCTAATATATATCCCACCTGCAAACCAGCACATGCAAAACAAGATACACTATACATGTATACAGTAAATCTCAGAGGTACACATGTTCTTATTTTTAAATTCATGCTCGAACAATGATGTGACATCTCCATTCTATACTTTATTTATTTTATAGCATAAGCTGTTCTGCAACATGAACAGAAAACAAAATCTATTTCCCTCTGATCTCTCTCTTGTTTACATAGATTTTGTTTGTTAATGGCATCATAAAACGAAAAGAGCGTACATGGTGTGGCTTTGTTGTTGTAAAGAGCGTTTCGGTTGCGAGAAGCAATTTTGTCATGAATCATTTGATTGCTACTGTAATAACTGGCTACATGTATTTTATTATGCATTTTGTATCCATTGGCTATTGGTATTTGTAAAATGTAAAATGCCAGTGTCCTTTGTTCATATATGGCTTTGGCCTTTTTGTGAATAAACATTTAATTTAATTTCTCCTTTTGTCCTCTCTCTTTCTTTCTGGTGTCCATACTCTCAATCATGAACGCATGCATGTTATCCCTCACTCACCCACATTTGCACAAACACACACACCCTACACAACGTTTTTATACCCCCGCGAGGCCATCTTCACCGAGACCACAAGAGACGCCACACCAGCACGCTTGGCTCCATGACTCTATGGCCCCTCATCCTGGTGAGCGTTAGCCAGCATCTGCAGCTTCAGTTCTTCCTGGACATCCCCAGTCTCCACCAGGTAGCGGTCTTTCTGCTCAAACGTTTTCAGGGCTGCCGGGGCGGAGGAAGGGAGGCGACCTTCACGTTGTCTGTCATCATCAATAACATCGGTCGCCAAGCTTTTCAGACGTTGTTCTTCCAGAACGGTGCCACGGTGGACGGTTTGACGCAGGTTGTAATGAGAGGCTGTTGGTGTTTCCTGTGATCTTGACAGTAGTGTGCCATTATCGTGTCTGATTGGTTGAGCAAGGTGAACTCTTCTGGCCGCGCTTCTTAAGGCATGCTGACTTTGAGAAGAAGCTGTGTTGACATTCTGGTTTTGTCTATGTCCCAAATCCGATCTTATTGATCTGGAGCTGACCCTAGACTGTTCTGTGTTTCGGTTAATTATAGAGGCAGCCCCACCATTCTGTGCTGAGCTTAGAGGAGGTGGATGAGGTCTTTTTCTAGAATCTGGAGACTTGGCCAGTGTTTCTGTTTGATTGATGACTTGTTCTCTGCTCCTCTCAGCGAATCGCACATTGGATCTTACACTTTGTGAGCTGGCTTTGCCAGTAGACTGAGCTCTACTGATGGCACTGGACTGAGTGTTTTGTTTTGAGGGCGATGTTCTGGAGTCACTGGCAGCACCCAACCTTCTTTTGGACGGACTATCAGTAGACTGAAGAGAAATGTTGCCACGCTGTCTCAAATTGTAAGGATTCTCAGAACTGCCTTGTGCACTGGTGGTACTTGCAGAAGGAGCTTGCTTGTCAAAACCTTGAGATGTTTGCTTTTGAGGCATTTGATTAGAACCTTCTGTGGATGTTTCCCCTCTGGAAAGCTTTCTCCGATCAGACACTTCTCTTCCCTTAGAGAGGCTGGGCTGAGACATCTCTGCAGCTGCATCAGTGCTATTGCTTAGTGTGATGTCTGGATGTGATGTAGATGCTTTGGGCAATGGAGGCTGGGCTCTTTTGGAGACATGGTGGTTCTCTTTTTCAAGGTGCCCCGAAGGATCGGCAGAATGGTCAGAGCGTTTTTCTGGATTGGTGCCAACTCTGGTTTGTGAAGTTGTTGGAATCTGTGAACCAGATTGTGTTTGCAAATATTGATTCTGATGGCTCTCTCTATCTCTTGTTCCAACAGAGGCAGAATTACTGTTCCTGTTCCGATTTTGCACTGAATATTCTCCTCTCTCTGTACATCTGACTGGGTCTGCAAAAAGTGAAACCCTCTCCCTGTTCTGGGCTGAACTTGATGTTTTTGATGCGGCTTGCACATGCCTCGATTTCTCTTTGTTCCGAGGCTTCTGGGAGGTCACTGTAAAAACAATGACGCTTTTGAACGCCTTCAACTCCTTTCCCTTCCGTCTGAACCCTACCACTTCGCCTACCTTCCACCTCTTCAAAGAAGGAACCACCAGCAAGTGACGGGTTCGAATCTTCTTCACCAGGGGGCGATTGTTTTCCACCATGAAGAGGACGGCCCTCACCACCTCGTCAATCTCTGAGTGGTAATCTGCTGCTGCAGAAGACCCTGTCTCTTGTTGCCTGGGTGTGGCTGCGTCGATCACCAATTTCAATTTGTAGACAGTGTCTTTGTGCGTGATCAGCCGCGTGTGGTTCCTCCAGGATGGAAACTCTGAAAGTCCCATTTTTGTGGAGTCTTGCCCGTATCCCCTTTCGTCTTTTAGTCAGCAGGTGGGCTTGTCCAGTTAGATGAGAGCATGACCTGAGTGAAAAAGAAAAGATTGATGAAAATTAAAATTTGGTGACGTAAAACAAAATAAGAAAATGAATATTGTCAGGGTACAGATCTTGGGCAAAAATAGAGATTAACACCCCCCGCTCAGTTTCTCGGTTCTTTCAGTTTTTTCAGTCTTGCGTTTCTTATTGCAGAATGAGCACTTAAGATAGTTTTCTATATTAAACATTAATTTTCATCCATTTAAAGAATAAAAAATATGCATTCGCTGATAGTAGAATACAAAGGCAAGACTGAATAAACAAAAAGAACCAAGACTCTGAGGGGGGGGGGGGGGGGGGGGGGGGGGGGGGGGGGGGGGGGGGGGGGTGAGTGCTAATCTGCATCTTACCCAGATCTTGTCCTGATTCCCTTCACAACAGCTATAAATATCAGAAAACTTTTCACTCTCAGTTTCCTAACTTAAAGACCCACCACGTCACGTGTCGAAATCACGGTTTTCACGTGTTTTCCCTCTTATAGCTGGTAAGAAATCTTAAGAAATCTTCCTGGCATAAGAGGGAATGTGACACGTGACGTGGGGGGTCTTTAAAGTTACATCAGGCCTTTTAGTCACTGTCTACAACCACACAAGTTGATTTTTAAGCTACAGAGTTAGGGGAGGATCAACAACTTCTGCAATTTCCCATAATGAATATCATAATTCGGTACAGGTCAAGATGTGCCACCTCCCATACATTACTCGGTTGTTTCCATTTTTCCGTTCTTGCCTTTCTTACCATAGATTAAGCTGTATTTTATGAACCTATTCAGCTAATTATCTTTGCTCAATAATTAATCACAGTCACGATAAAGGCCATTATCTAATAGGACCCCCCCTATGTAGTGCAGTACACTGCGGCATTTGTCACAGTCCTGGTTCATTGCGTTTTTCCGTCTTGCCTTTATCTTCTACTATTATTAATGAATGCATGTGTTTCATTATGTAAATGGATGAAAATTAGTGTGAAACATAGCAAATGATAGAGGATGAAGAACTCAATCTGCAGTAAGAAAGGCAAGAACGAAAAAATGGAAACAACCGAGACATGGAGGAGGGGGGGAGGCGCATCTTTACCTTTACCCATAATTCATACAAATTATGATTCAGCATTATTCGCAAAAATATTGAAAGTTTTTGTAAAGAAAGAACCAGAAACGCAATGCTGAAATTGAAACACATCATAATGATGAATGATGTTTTTCGAATGATCTTGCTAATTTGTTTTAAAAATTCATACTTGGGTTTTTCTCTCCACAATTACAGTGAAAAATGTCTATAGTGAAGGATTTTTAAATTGTGCTGAAAAATCAATTAAATATATTCATGTTCCCTTGATTAGCAATGCAATACAATTCCGCAAAACAGATTAAAGATCTGAAGACGTTCCGGTTATCATAACATGTTATACTTGGCATTTTAGACTTAAAAATAGCCTTTAGTCTGACACTTTTTTATATTGTTTTGGGTGTGCAACATTGCTTTTGGGGCTAACTTTCTATTCTAAAATTGGTTTTGAAGCAATAATCGTTCTAATCAGTCCAATGATTGTCTAATTTATTTTTAAAACAGTTAAGCGTTCCTGCAGTAGCAACTGAGGATGCAGGATGGTAAGGAGTTCCACAGATTGATAACTGAACTCTGTTAGCCAAAAAAGTGAGTACATTGGTTGGATTAACAAAGGGTTTATTTAATTTCATACCATGTCCTCTAGTTAGTAGCTAGTGACTAGCTTGTGGTCGAGGGACTCAAACTTTGCTATCGGTCAGGTAGTTCTTTCCATCGTTCCTTCTAGTATATCACATTATATGACTTTCATCTTGTCACATCAGTATTTCAAAAAATACATTGCCGGATTTCCGTTAAATTTAGCAGAGATGTAGGAATCTTATTTTTCTAGCTTCCTTTCAATATTCATGATCTTGCTGATGTTTCCTTTTAAATTTTATTGATGATTGTTTGTTTTTTCACCTCACCCACTGGGCTTTTAGGGACCCAGGAAACTAAACTAAAAATAGCTGCCCAGAGTATTCTCCCTTTATACTATTTTGTTATAATGCTAGTTGTAACATCTCAATTTCTCTCTGGAAAGGTTTTGACAATCTTGTACTTTAGTCACCCCCTTCCCCCTCCCAACGTTTAGGACCCCTAATCTCATAGTTTGCTTCTTTCCATTTCATGAAAAAAATCTATCCTAGGTTGATTATAACCCTATCCCTTTCTCCCAAATGGCAGAATGTTGCTTCTCAGTGAAAATGTTCAATGCGAAAAATTAAAAAAACAAAGCGAAAATTTGAGGGTGGGTGTCTACATGCGTGCATGAATGTGTGAGTGCCTGAGAAACTTAATAAGAATGCGATCAAATGTTCATATAGTCCACATGTGTTTATTGCCAATGGAGAAATGCCTGAGCACAGGGGGGGGATGAGTTAAGTCATGGACTATGATGTATCCATGGCCGGACAACTTTTTCCGAGACTGCTACATATCCTTGTTATTCTTTTTATCAGGCCTCCATCCTCTATACCCCACCCCATCCACATTTCTGTCGGAGTCCGTTTCCTTTCAAATGTTTCACCCTTTCTACCCACTTTTCCCACAGGCTTCTTTTTTTTTTTAACCAATAGAATAATAACGATTCATTCAATATCATATTGCTGTACACTTAGGCCATATGTGTGTGTGTGCGCGCATGTGCGTGTGTGTTTGAATCACCTTGATGACCTTGACAACGGAACAAAGAAATGTGGGAGAGGAAACGAGGACCGAAAACATGTCTGCCGCTCGGCGATATCTTCTACTCTTCTAGTTTTCTATGTGAACAGGGCTGACATTGTATTTCGATCTCTGGGACTACCATAGCATAGCATAGCAATTTTGGCACTATAGGCCTTTGCAACTAGGGTTATTAACGCCCTTGACCGTGAGAGTAATTGCTCTTGCTGGTCAGTACTGACAAGGGCATTCACTCTTGCGAAAGGCAGCCATTTAGTGGCATCAAATAGGGGTTATTGGCGAGAGCTATCCCCCTGTCTGGTCAGTACTGAACCATCTTCCCCCACCCTCCAAGGGCATTCACTCTTGCAAACGGTGTTCGATGCAGACCCCAATAGGCTTATGTTTGAAGCCCTTTGCCCTCTTGATATAATTTCTAGTGATATCAATGCACTTTTTTTGCCCGTGAACTTTTGTGTATTGATTCTGAATCTTAATAAAAATTCCTCCAAATTTGTGGAGTACATCATACTTTTACATTTTTGATCAATATGATTTTTGAATACGTTCAGTGATGATGCATTAACAGTCTCATTAGAAATGTTATTCCATGCTGTTGTAATTCTATTCCTGAAAATGTTTTGAGTGGAACGAATATTGTTTATTTTCTTTGTAAGTTTGAAGTTGTGCCTTCGAGTACTCTGGCTGGTATTTTGTCTGTTCCCTGAGCTATAGAAGCATCCAGATTATCTAGTTTCTCCTTCACTATCTCTTCATTTATTTCAATGTCTTTAAGTGTCTTTCCTTTAGATTTCGATTCTTCTTCGATAATACTAGTAGGAATGGTTAACTTAGGACGATGGTTTGACCGCCAGGGGGCAGTCAAACCAGTAGGGGCTTAGCGCACGATATTCTTAGTTGGGCGTAGTGAGAGAGAGAGGGAGATGAGTCCCTCCCTCTCTCTCTCTCTCCGCTCAACTAAGAATATCGTGCGCTAACCCCTACTGCTTTGATTGCCCCCTAGCTGTAAAATGTGCGTCCTAAGTTGCTCATTGTAGTAGTATCTTCTCGTGTGAATACACTAGAAAAGAAGTCATTAACTAAGTGTATAAGCTTTCTCTTCATCTGTAGTGGCCATCTGCCATTTTCTTTCTTTAGTGCACTTATTCTGATAGGTATAAGCAAAGGCACCATAATCAGTTTTGATTAAATTATTTATTAGATAGTCTCCTATTCAGGAGACCTGCAATACGCATAATTTTGAACAAGTGTAGCATTCTCAAAATGGATTTGTTCTCAACATGTCTGCGCATGTGCGAAATCGATCATGACGTACCATCAAATTTATCTGTTGTGTATTTGACACTAAATTGATCCAAAACTTATCCCGAACCCTAATAAGTAATATTAATAATAATAATAGTAATAGTCATAACTGGGTTGTTTTTTTACTAACCATGTTATTCAGATGTGGAATAATCTACCAATTAACATAAAGAATGCACCTAACATTAATGAACTCAAAAATCTTTTTTTTTAAACAAAATTTGAAAACAAAATTTAAAAGTTTTGATGAATAAACAAAGCCATTCCTAAAAAAACTACTTTTTGATTAACTTTAGTTTAACCCTTTCGCCGCCAGCCATTGTTCAGCCAAAAAATGTCCATTAAACTTACCTGGGTAGAGAACAATTAATGTCTGTA
The DNA here is from genome assembly GCA_017654935.2 of Phymorhynchus buccinoides. Taxonomy (NCBI): domain Eukaryota; kingdom Metazoa; phylum Mollusca; class Gastropoda; order Neogastropoda; family Raphitomidae; genus Phymorhynchus; species Phymorhynchus buccinoides. Next base: position 44,335 of record JAGGCT020002034.1, read on the forward strand.
ATATTGGCGATTCCTCTGTGACATTTTTAAAGTAAGGCCTGTCCTTAACTCCCAAAATTAAGAGAACAGGGTTTTTGGATAACAGACCCCGATTTGATGCCTTTTAGCAACATGGGTGTTAAATCATTGTGGTGCAAAAATGTGACGTTGGCGGTGAAAGGGTTAAGGAGACGCAAACCACATAAAAAAAAGTCAAACGTCAAATTAAATGAGACAGGGCCGCGAGGCCTATAAATAGTCCTATATCTATCTACCTACCTAATCCCATCCCTAACTCTTCGCACATGTATACGCAGACGGGTTGAGAACAAATCCACTTTGAGAACACCACACTATGAGAAATAAGTACCTACAGTGAAATAAGTACCCTTCAAAAGCACACTAGAGCCATTCTTCTAATCTTTCATGTGATAAATAAGTCAACTTTTATTTAAGCTATTGATATATAAGTGCTCAATCTACACGGAAAGAACCAAGAAATAGAGCGGGAGGGTGTAAATCTACATTTTTGCCAAAAAATTGATATACAAAGCCATGTCACTTAGTTTCGTATTTTTCAAAATGGCGGACAATATAAACAACCATCCGTGCAAACAAAAATAAATAATACTAGCGCAACGCCTAGTACTGGCAATGCACCATACTGGTAACACCTAGTAACGGTAACGGAAAGTACTGGTAACGCTGAGTACAGCAAATTTGAAGCGATTCGGTTAAGAAACGGCGGAGTTATTAGGCCCCGTTTCCCGTTGGCGCTGCTGTGAGCGTGACGCGTTCTCCCGATTCTCTTCAAATTTGCTGGTAGGCGTTGCCCGGGCCATAGCAAGCCTGACAGCAAATTTGAATCAATTCGGTTAAGAAACGGCGGAGTTATGCGTGAAAAGGTGAAGCGGCGGATAGCGCGCACGTTTCTGAACCGATTCGCTTCCGGTTTGGCACACAGTCACTGTCCCCGGTCATGTACCTGCCAAATTCTAAGGCAATCGGCCCAGAAACACCGGAGCTACGGGCGCTGAAAGGCCGTCGGATGCGCGTTTCGCGCATTTGCCGAACCGCGCAAATGACACGGCCGCCTCGGTTGCCGTTGCCATCGCCCCGTTAGGGCTCACAGCAAATTTGAAGCGAATCGGTCGAAAAGCGGCGGAGTTATAAGGCCCGTTTCGTGTTTCAGACAGACAGACACACACACACACACGGACAGTTGGCTTTTTACTATATGATTAATAAATATTAGAAAAATGTCCCCGACTTCCCAGTATTAATGAATCTTCCGTTTTTCCTGCATGCCACAAGACACCTCTGAATGTATCTAGGGGCGAATCTTTCCCAACAGCAAACAATTTGAATTTTATATATCAATACTTAATATCATCAGAATCTTCAAATCGATGAAGGCTGATGATTGATGGAAGAAGAAGCAGCATATTTATTTCATGGGTAAATTATTTTATGCAACACCGGTTCTCAACTCTACCTCAAAGATCGGCAGCTGAACTTTACAAGTAAAAGTTGAAGTGGGTCAACAGAGAGTTGGTCTTCTACATTTAACCGTATGACACTATTGACAGTAGTGAGTAGTCAGTAGCGTTACTATCTTGGGTCAAAACAAGCTATGTACAAGGAAATTCTCCTTTAAAATATCTTCCCCATCGAAGAGTGGAACTCCATTCCGCCTGAGGCAATAACATCAGCCTCGGTGGAAGGCATAACCTTTTTTTTCAATAAAATACAAGAGAAGGGAAATCAGAAACATATATTTGATATATTATTACCATGCTTAACATCCAGTGAAAAGGTCTAACGCGGTCACTGTGCGACAGCTCCGTTTACTGTTCCCTCCCTTGTCTAAGGGGAGTCACTCACCAAAACCTCAATAATGTATGAATACTGCAATCTGCACAAACAAGACTGAAACGTCTAAATAGTCACGCACGTGTGTGTGTGTATGGGCGCGCGCGTGTGTTTGAGTGCACACATATGCTTAGGCCATAAGAATCTTTGTGTTTGCAAGTCCTGCCCACATGTGACCTACAAATAACTTTTTCTCTCTGAAATTTGGGCTAAAAATTAAAAGAGTAGGTGCCACACACACACAGAGAACATTTGGCATGGATAAAACACATTATGTGTGCATATTTTGTTCAATGTATTATTTGTGAATGCATGCATTTATGTGTACATGTGTTATGATATCCCCTGCATTTTTTTTAAAGATCAGCATGCGCATACATGCATCTTTTTGCTTAGACAAGTTCTTCCTCCCATTATTTTGCTGATGTACTAAGGACATGATATAATTTCCTTGTAAAGTATACACTCAGTAATTCTTGCATTGACTTGGTGAGTGAGTGAGAGAGAGAGAGAGAGAGAGAGAGAGAGAGAGAGAGAGAGGGGCGGAGATAGGCAGAGATAATAACATGGATGTTCCAGCTTGGTTCATATGAAAACACAATTTTTTTGAGTTTACTGTGGATTTATATTTGCGTTACCTCTTCGTCATTTCCGACAATGACTGCCAGATAGCAGATGCTATTCTGGCGGGCTGGGCGAGAATTAGTTTATTGTGGAGATGCCTTGCCCAGGGTACATGACTACATCCCCAGGATTTATATATTTAATGAATTCTCAAATTTGTTCCAAAATTGCTATGTACACAGGTTATTTTAGATATTCAGTACATTAAATATTCAAACTAACAGTAAAATAAAACTTCTTCTGCGTTCCCACAATAGGTGAGGTACATATGTGCCCTATTTTCAGTTTTCACCATTCTCCCTGCTGCATTCAGCCGACATATTCCCAGTTCGGAGGAGCTCAAAGGAGAACATTATTTGGAAGATTTTTTTTTAAATCAGGAGAATGGACCAGTTCGGTAGAAAGATACTAGATGACGGAAAACAAAGGAAAAAGGCAGAATAAAAGAGAAGGACAGATTAGAGGAAGTTACAAGCACAAGATGGTAGGGGAACTACTGATATAAAAGACCCCCCTCAGTGTCCCCAAGGGGTTTATATGAAACAAAAGTTGGAATAGTTATTAAATTAGATAGAGCATCCTTTTTATTTAGTATGCTTTAAATAATATCTTCTCCATGAACAAGACCATATCTGCGCCTGGTGATAGACAAGCTGAAAAAGTTTGTACTCTCTTCAATTTAGATTTTTAAAAAGAAATCAAACACACACACACACACACACACACAGAGGCTCTCTCTCTCTCACACACACACACACACACACACACACACACACACACACACACACACACACAGAGGCTCTCTCTCTCACACACACACACACACACACACACAAAAGCATGCACACAGTATCCACTTTTTAAAAAAATATAACTTTAATTATTATTTTTAAAAGTACCAGTCACAACAATAGCAGAAAATTGTTGATGTTGTGATAAAAATCATATCAAAAAGCAAAGACAATGTAAATGGTCAACATGACAAATACAGTTACCCAATGAATGACCAGCATCCACATGCATTTACACTGCACCAAGATCACTGAATAACAAAACTATGGCATATATGTGACCAGCTGCCGTGATGCAGAGGCAACACTGCGGACTAGTGGCTGGGAAGTCTTGGGTTCAAATCCCATCAGGGGTGAGGGTTTTTTCAGTCCTGAACCGACTCCTACCCAAAGTGGCTATGGGCTCAATGGGAAGACTGAAACGACGCAGTCGAGTTTCATCTGCTTAACAGATGTGATTCTGAGTGTTTCTCTAATTTCGTTACCAACACTGCAGGTGTCTGTAGTTCTCGGGCCTGGTTAACACCTTGATATCATTATGAAAGGAAGCGTAGAGTACAGTTCTGTCAAATAGTCTTAGACCAATTCAGAACTACATAGCATCATCATCTTCAGTCATGTGCCTCATTTCCATCAATCATCAAAAAGAAAAACTGTCTCAAATTCGGAGGCGCATGTCCTGCTCTTGTGGTGACTTCAGTTTTTATTTCCAATCCAGTCTATATCCTTAGTGTGCTTGGGTCAAAGACATGGGAATCAGTATGTTCTTGGGAACTATCGGTGGATGGTCATGGTGGTGCCCTTGGAGGAGGACCTCACCCACGCTGGCTCCGCGACTAAGTAGGGTGCTTAGTAGGTGGTGTCCTGCGTATGTTAGCTCAAAACAGGCTCCACTGAACTCCACCGAAGTGACTCAGAATCAGTGCAATGTCTCCTGAGCTGATTGCCTACTGGCGGCCTAACATAGATTTGCTCCCCTTGGGACTGCTGGTTTTAGATTCCGCGACCTGGCAAGCCAGAGTGTGGCTGTGAGTTGGGATTCGGAATGAGTGGAACGGGAGCAACGCCAATGTACAGCCCAGAAGATGGGACAGCAAAAAAAACCACCCTTAAAAAACCAGGTGCAATTTAACTTATTCTGCATATTTTGCGTATTAATAAGTCCACAAACCTAAAAAATAGCAAATAAATTTCTGATGTTAATGTTTCAATATAGTTTCATTGGTATTTATTTCCAGATATGATGTATGGCAGTACACACACACACACACACACACAATATTAATATTGCACCGAGCAGGGTTAAAAAGAGAAGCTGAGTAACAAAACAGGTAAACAAAATATTCAACAACCCTGAGTAATTCATCAACAAAAATACACAGGTAATACCATAATGTATTGCATATTTTTTACATCATGTGCACTAACAACATTTGTGCACTTATAAACACACACTGCAGAAATGTCTCCACGCTTATGACTTAGAAAAACAGTGATAACAAAAATCATGACTTGTTGGAGACATCAAAAATATTGAGAAACATGCTCTCAAGCACAGAAAAAATGCAATATATCTCCCCAAATCAATTTTTCATGTTCCCCCAAAATTTCCCACAGAAAGAGCTGTAGTTTCACTTCTGCCAGGTCTGGCATCATAGAACATCACAGGCTGGGCAGAGTTGTAAAATATGTTTCTGATATCCTAACCAGCAGTGAAATTGATCTGTGTGGGCGATTTTGAGTCAGAAAAGATATTGTTGTTGTCGTCCAAAACCTCCCTTTTCCCTTCCCCAGATGTGATTGTTTCAGCTCACTCTCAGACCTGTTTACCCCCTGCACAAGTCTTGAGTAGTCTGGATAGCTGAAATGAGTAGTTTGGGTGCAAAATGTGTAGTTTATTAATTAAACCATCAAACAATGTTCACTGAAAATGAGTAGCAAACCTCTATTTTAAGACTTCCAAAATGTCCGGAAAAATCGGTCGTAAATTGGAGGGGTCGTATGACGGAGGTTTTCACTGGCAGCCGTAGAAAGAAAAAGTTCAGCACAGTTCATACTCTCTTCTTCATACACACATACAATGACGTATTAAAACTGGATTTGGGTCTTTCCAACTCCATAGGATTGTGCAATCGATGTATTACAGTTTCACTTCGCCGACTTCTGTTAATCACCTCCACTCTCGTCCAAAGTCAGTGGTTTTCTTTTTCAAAGTCAGTGGTTTTCGTGCTTTTCCTACGCTTTCCGCCATCTTTTCTACAAGGGAAGCGACTCCGCTTTCAGGCCCTTGACCATGGTTGTTTCCCTTTGCTCGAAGTCTATGCAGACGACAACAACGGATGTAAAAACCAACAAAATGGCGGTCATAAGTCGCGTTTTAGAGGAAGTCGTTTAAGAGAG
>JAGGCT020002035.1:0-7500 GCA_017654935.2 Phymorhynchus buccinoides
GGATAGTACCTTCTGGCTTTCACCTGAGAAGAATGATAGTACCTTCTGGTTCTCACCTGAGAAGAGTGATAGTACCTTCTGGTTCTCACCTGAAAAGAGTGATAGTACCTTCTGGTTCTCACCTGAGAAGAGTGATAGTACCTTTGGTTCTCACCTGAGAAGAATGATAGTACCATATGGCTTTCACCTGAGAAGAATGAGAGTACCATATGGCTTTCACCTGAGAAGAATGATAGTACCATATGGCTTTCACCTGAGAAGAATGATAGTACCTTCTGGTTCTCACCTGAGAAGAGTGATAGTACCTTTGGTTCTCACCTGAGAAGAATGATAGTACCATATGGCTTTCACCTGAGAAGAATGATAGTACCTTATGGCTTTCACCTGAGAAGAATGATAGTACCATATGGCTTTCACCTGAGAAGAATGATAGTACCTTCTGGTTCTCACCTGAGAAGAATGATAGTACCTTCTGGTTCTCACCTGAGAAGAATGATAGTACCTTCTGGCTTTCACCTGAGAAGAATGAGAGTACCATATGGCTTTCTCCTGAGAAGAAGGAGAGTACCTTCTGGCTTTCACCTGAGAAGAATGATAGTACCATATGGCTTTCACCTAGGAAGAATGATAGTACATTCTGGCTTTCACCTGAGAAGAATGATATAAAGAAGGGCATACGTTCTGGCAACCCCCCTCGACAATCTATCGGCCGGAGGACAGATGACTGGAAATCTTTGAAGAAAGAAACGCATCTGAATTTGAGAGATCCAAAATGTGCCATTTATTAGCACAAATTGTCTGGACATAGGACTTACATAGAATAGGTCTTCTCTCTTCCTAAATTGTCCAGTTGTATCAGTAAATAAACATTTTAAAACATTCTGGAACGATTTGCAATGCATGCAATGGCAATGGTACATTTTTCGAGAGTTATCTCGTCTGGGAAAATCCACATAATTCATCTGAATCCTGGACTACTGAAGAGTTTCCCTCTTTACGGTACTTCTACGATTTGCAATGCATGCAATGACAATGGTACATTTTTCGAGAGTTATCTCGTCTGGGAAAATCCACAGAATTCATCTGAATCCTGGACTACTGAAGAGTTTCCCTCTTTACGGTACTTCTACTCCAGTGGATAGAAGTTTTATCAGGAAGAGGCGTGTTTAACTGGATCGTAGATGTTGGTAAGCGTATATTAAAATTAAATATTACAAACTGGTTGTCATGATAGTAGGCATAGGTCTCATGTTTTGTCACAGTAGTAGTAGGCTAGTTCTTTAGCTTCATCTCTCTCTCTCTCTCTCTCTCTCTCTCTCTCTCTCTCTCTCTCTCTCTCTCTCTCTCTCTCTCTCGTAAAATATTTTTCCATTCTTTCATTGAGTCTCACATAAACTACGCTTCCACCATTTGGGATGGGGCTAGTGCCAACATATTAAGACCTCTGTCCAGTCTTTATAGACGAGCTCTAAATTGGTACTTTTAAAATCATCTAAACTAACAATTTCCGACTACATCAAATTAGATATCTTACCATTTCATTTAAAATTATAACACAACAAGGCTGTTTTTATGTTTAAAACTCTATCGGGACGTGCACCTTCACTGTCAGATGAATTTGTTACAAATGATCGACGCCATACTCATAAAATAATGTTGCCCTTACCAAAACTTGACATATTCAAAACCAGTTTAATGTATTCAGGTGGTGCTCTTTGGAATTCAGTCTTAAGTAACGATAACGTTGGCACTAGTCTCAATTCTTTCAAACAAATCTATCACACGCATCTAATGACAGACTTTGTGAATTCCAGTTAAAAATACTTTGTCCATTTTTTTTATCTTCCATTGGTTTGATATTGTTAAGTGATTGTGTTTTCATTTGTTTTGTGAAGTGTGTGAGTGCATGCGTGTGTGTGCATGTGTATGCATATATATATATATGTGTGTGTGTGTGTGTGTGTGTGTGTGTGTGTGTGTGTGTTGATAATTTGTAATTATTCATGTGTTGTGTCTTCATATATGGATAACTTTGATATTTTGTATTTTTCCATATTTTCTTGACATTTGTTAACTGTTGGCAAGATGAAAAGAAACGTGTTTGATATGCTTATTCTTTTCCAACAATAAAAAAGATTCGTTCGTTCGTTCGTTCGTTCTCTCTCTCTCTCTCTCTCTCTCTCTCTCTCTCTCTCTCTCTCTCTCTCTCTCTCTCTCTCTCTCTTTCACACACACACACACACACACACACACACACACACACACACACACACACACACACACACACACACACACACACACACACGTACTCCTCAGCTCTCAATAAAGAATACAACACACACCACAGCGTAAACATTTGTCACATCTATTGTAGAAATCCTGCTAAGAAAAATCAAATATCGATTTTCTTCCAATTTACCATTATTGTTATGAAACAGATTAATCAAAATCTGCAACCTTCAAGCAACCCATGCCAGCAATCTGCCACCGACTCTGCACGCTTTCTTGTCCACTTCCGCCACGTCACTTCCGTGACCTGCTGTGCCATTTTAGGAATCGGGCCATCTGAGAAGACGACAGGATGCCGAGGTGTAATAAAATTCTGTTGACACTCATCGCGGTAGCCGCCGCAGTGATGGTGATATTTTCACTGCGGGGGAACAAAATAGACACTGAAAGGTTGGTGATTTGTTCATATTTTTATCTCCACCTAGGGAGTTATCCGATTAAAAAACAACAACAAACACTTTAATAAAAACGCAATATTCCGGATTTATTTTATGAAACCCTTCAACGGGTAAAGCCTCAGGGCAACTAGGGGAAGACGGAGTAAAAAGCGCATGGGCGGGTAAGAAGCCCACCCCAATTATCTCATGAAATGAAGCAAATTTCAGTCTCATTTTGCCCATGAGACGAGCGTTAATGTCTAGCATTCGTCTCATGGGCAAATTTGACTGAAATTTTCTTTATTTCATGAGATAATTGGGGTGGGCTTCTTACCCGCCCATGCGCTTTTTACCCCGTCTTCCCCTAAGACAGCCTTTAAAACACCTTTGGTGGGATTGGTACCACTGTAGTTTGGCTGTCAGTCGTAGGTCCTGGTTGATCTCCTTTCTGGTAGCATCGCCAGATCCAGTGTTTCTGGATGCATTGGGGTCGGTATTTGTGATCATATTTGACTTGAATGGCGAAGGTGGAGGAGATCTTGCTCCAAGTTTGATCAAGTGGATCCACTTCGGTCCTTAGCGTATTATATTATAGATTAAAATAAAATTGAAATTCAGTTGTAGGGGAAGACGGGTGGTAAAAAGCTCATGGGCGTGTAAGAAGCCCATGCCAATTATCTCATGAAATAAAGCAAATTTCAGTCAAATTTGCCCATGAGACGAATGCGAAGCATTAACACTCGTCTCATTGGCAAAATGTGACTGAAGTTTGCTTCATTTCATGAGATAATTGGCATGGGCTTCTTACCCGCCCATGGGCTTTTTACCCCGTCTTACCCTACCTGCTTCCGGATATTTGCACCACGTTAGTTTTTTGCTTGCTTGTTTGCTTATTCATCCACGCGCTCGCTCGTGTGTGAGCGAGTGGGCGGCCACGCGTGTGGATGAATATATTGGGATCCGTTTGCGTCGGTGCACCACGATTCCCATAATCACGATTCCTATAATCACGATTCCCATAATAACGATTCCCATAATCACGATTCCCATAATCACGATTCCCATAATCACGATTCCCATAATAACGATTCCTATAATCACTATTCCTATAACCACGACTCCTATAATCACGATTCCTATAATCACGGTTCTCATAACAGTATTTCTTTTCTCAGCCTCCATCACGCTTCACATCATTTAAAATACGGAAAGCAAATGCCGTGTATACATATTTATTTCGCAAAGGAAGTGAATAAATTATACATAAAAACACACACGGGCACACACACACCTACGCACACACAGACCCACATGGTCACAGTGTGTCATTCAAAGGTCCACAGCGTAATCACAAGCATCAAGTAGTTCCAGCAAAGTTTCCTCTCAGCTCCAGTCTCCAGTAAAAGAAGTGAATAAAATATACATAAAAACACACACAGGCACACACTCACACTCATACGCACACACAAACCCACATGGTCACAGTGTGTCATTCAAAAGTGCACAGTGTAAGCGCAAGCATCAAGCAGCTCCAGCAACGTTTTCTCTCCTCTGTCATAAGAAGCCTTGATGTGCTCCAGTCTCTCGTTCCGTCGACACACGGCTCGTCTTGGAGGAGGCCTTGTCGCTTGACCCTGTCGCAAAGCACGGAGTTCGTGCTCGATCCTCCCCTGTTCTGCCTGGAGTTCCCGTACCAACTTGTAGATGTTGGGGTGGGCGCATCAAACAAATCCCTTGAGATGTTGGTGCCAGCTCTCCAACGAATTGTTTGTTCTCAAAATGCTGTGAACATTGGTCCAACAGGGGCAGTCGCCTGCAAGTCCACCCAAGCCTCGTGAAGTCTTCTTTCTGGAACGAATGCAAGTGCGACACACCTACGGATATAGCGTCCGGCTTCTGCATCTTCACGAAAAGCAGTCGCGCCTCTCCCAATGCCTGAACCTTTCGCCATAGACATTGCCCGTAGTGAAACATGCAACCAACCACTCTAGATCGAGGACATTCCAAGCGGGCAGCACGAATGACAGCTTGTTCGTAGTCAGATTCGTAGATTATGGGAACCGTGATAGAAAGGGGGGCGTCCCATTGGGACTAATCCCGCTCGGACTAATACCCCTTGGACTAATCCTAGTCGGACTAATCCAATTCGGAATAATGCCGTTCGTATAGCTTTTCCCATTCGGTCTAATGTCTGCTGAGCATTTGTATCATTGCATTTCTGCATACCCAGGTATTCCTTGTTTTTCAGATAGGTTAGGGATAGGTTTAGGGATAGGGTTAGGGATAGAGTTAGGGATAGGTTTAGGGAGAGAGTTATGGATAGGTTTAGGGATAGGGTTAGGAATAGGAATAGGGTTAGGGATAGGCTTAGGGTTAGGGATAAGTTTAGGGTCTATTTAGTGTCGACATACACAAAAGATAAAATTTGAATGTAATGGATGTTTTTAAATTATTATTTTATTTTGTAATAAATTCGTCGAAATGACTTTACTGTTTATTATTATTTCTTACACTAAACGTATGTATGTAGTCCGAGCGGTACAGATAAAATGTTAGTCCAGTCACGCGGGATTAGTCCCAGTGGTATGTGGTATGTCCGCCATGACTGTCAGCGGTGTGATCAAAAGAGACTTAACGGTCGTGCATGACACACCCCTGCATGCATCATGCGGGGCCCGGGTGTCTCCGGCTAGACCGGGGCATTTAACGGTTGTGTATGACTTTTATCTCGTCTTTCCCTCACACGTCTCCCCCCCCCCCCCCCCATTATAAAATTGATTTCCTTAAAGTTATAAATGTATTTCACAAAATTATTATTCTTTTACATGATATAGCAAACAGAGTATCATAATACTAAATTCCTGACTATCTTGGCTCTATCTTTTCCCAATAATATTTCATCCTATCTCACTATCTACCCTATCTTTGCTGAACTTATTTTCTTTCTTTTTCGTACTACCCCCTAAAGTGCAGCAGAATCTTCAGCGTGATGAAGTTGGCTGCCTAAGGCGAAGAAGGGAAGAAAGTCCGAGCGGGATTAGACCCAGTGGTATGTGGTATGTCCGCCATGACTGTCAGCGTGTGATCAAAAGAGTAGTCCGAGCGGGATTAGTCCCAGTGGTATGTGGTATGTCCGCCATGACTGTCAGCGGTGTGATCAAAAGAGTAGTCCGAGCAGGATTAGTCCCAGTGGTATGTGGTATGTCCGCCATGACTGTCAGCGGTGTGATCAAAAAAGTAGTCCGAGCGGGATTAGTCCCAGTGGTATGTGGTATGTCCGCCATGACTGTCAGCGGTGTGATCAAAAGAGTAGTCCGAGCAGGATTAGTCCCAGTGGTATGTGGTATGTCCGCCATGACTGTCAGCGGTGTGATCAAAAAGAGTAGTCCGAGCGGGATTAGTCCCAGTGGTATGTGGTATGTCCGCCATGACTGTCAGCGGTGTGATCAAAAAAGTAGTCCGAGCGGGATTAGTCCCAGTGGTATGTGGTATGTCCGCCATGACTGTCAGCGGTGTGATCAAAAGAGTAGTCCGAGCGGGATTAGTCCCAGTGGTATGTGGTATGTCCGCCATGACTGTCAGCGGTGTGATCAAAAAGAGTAGTCCGAGCGGGATTAGTCCCAGTGGTATGTGGTATGTCCGCCATGACTGTCAGCGGTGTGATCAAAAGAGTAGTCCGAGCGGGATTAGTCCCAGTGGTATGTGGTATGTCCGCCATGACTGTCAGCGGTGTGATCAAAAGAGTAGTCCGAGCGGGATTAGTCCCAGTGGTATGTGGTATGTCCGCCATGACTGTCAGCGGTGTGATCAAAAGAGTAGTCCGAGAGGGATTAGTCCCAACGGAACCCCCCCCATAGAAAGAGTACGAAATGGTTATGGGAACCGTGATTTTTTACGGGATCAATTCCGGGAAGGGAGATCTCGCGGTATTTTGTTGAGAACAAAGGATTATGGGAATCGTGATTATGGGAACCGTGGTGTATCCTTGCGCATAATATAAGATGTTGAAAAGTAAAGCTGTTGATTTTTTTCTTCTTCAAAACAATGGGCTTCCGTTAGAATAATCATGGGAATGCCATTAGAATCAATATCAGAATACCATTGTGATGATCGTTGGCATTCATCATTAGCATACTCATCATGTAATGGTCCTGATTTCAGGTCCGACCATCTTCCCACAGGGCACCTAACTTTTTCAACAAACGTGCAGAGTCTGCAACTATCAACAAAAAATCAACAACCTAGCCCGTAAGATCTGCTTGGGCCTCTCTCTCTCTCTCTCTCTCTCTCTCTCTCTCTCTCTCTCTCTCTCTCTCTCTCTCTCTCTCTCTCTCTCTCTCATCTCTCTCTCTCTCTCTCTCTCTCTCTCTCTCTCTCTCTCTCTCTCTCTCTCTCTCTCTCTCTCTCTCTCTCTCTCTCTTCTCTCTCTCTCTCTCTCTCTCTCTCTCTCTCTCTCTCTCTCTCTCTCTCTCTCTCTCTCTCTCTCTCTCTCTCTCTCTCTCTCTCTCTCTCCTCTCCCCCCCCCCCCCCCCTTCTCATGATATGGGCAGATGGCTTGATCATTAAACAGTTGTTGTTCATTGTTGTTGTTCTGTCTCTCTCTCTCTCTCTCTCTCTCTCTCTCTCTCTCTCTCTCTCTCTCTCTCTCTCTCTCTCTCTCTCTCTCTCTCTCTCTCTCTCTCTCTGTCTGTGTCTTCTCTCTCTCTCTGTCTCTGTCTTTCTCTCTCTCTCTCTCTCTCTCTCTCTCTCTCTCTCTCTCTCTCTCTCTCTCTCTCTCTCTCTCTTTTCTCTCTCTCTCTCTGTCTGTGTCTTTCTCTCTCTCTCTCTCTCTCTC